>PVJN01025968.1:0-29473 GCA_004026805.1 Lasiurus borealis
TCCTGAAGTGTCTGAAAACAGCTCCTCACTCTGCCTTTCCTTCTTAGGCTTAGGTGGCCCAGAAGGTTGCTAACTCTGTGAAGTGCAGGAGCAGTTGCCTTGGGGTATCCAGGGCAGCATTATGTCCAGAGGTCTGCAGACACTAATTATCAGTCTTCTCTGCTGCACGTGGTGGCAGGGAGGAGCAATAGGGATTAGGAAAGCCAGGTAGAATTTGGCTTTTGAGAAAAACCGAGGTGTGCTCTCACTGCATGTTTAGCATTCTGTAACCTCCCTGGTTAACAGGTCCTGTCTGAGTTCTCTTTAAACACCCAAGTAAAGCACAGATGCAGATGCTCAGGGCTTGGCGAACAAAAACCTGAGGATATCTCTAGCAAAGGCTTATTAACTACTGTCAAATATCCACCTGAAACCTTTGTACTGCTTGAAGTTTTATGTGGACAAACCCACAGCTTTTGGGATCAGAAATAAGAAAAGTGAGAAAAGAGGGATCTAAGATACACTTAAAGAGTTTAATCCCTTGATAGAAATAGGATTAAACTCTTTAAATGAGTTTTATCCCATACCATCCAATCAATTTTCTGATAGTTTATGAGGTGTTCAACATTTTTTTTTTTTAGTTTTTTCCAACTTAATCATGTGTTCTAAAGTATAAAGTTCAATAGATTTGACTCAAATTTATTTTAGTACTAGTGGCCCAGTGCTCAGAATTCGTGCATGGGGCAGGTTGGGGAGGTGTTCCTCAACCCAGCCTGCTCCCTCTCCAATCTGGAACCCCTGGAAGGATGTCCTTCTGCTGGTTTCCAGGGATTAGGCCAAAACCAGCAGTTAGACATCCCTCTCACAATCCTGGAATGCTGGCTCCAGCCACTCACTGCCTGCCTGCCTGATTGCCCCTAACCATTCTGCCTGTCAGCTAAACTTGCCCCAACTGTCCCCACTGACAGCCTGTTTGACCCCAACTATCCCCACAATTGGCCTGGTCATCCCCAAGGGCCCCCTCCCACCAGTCCGCTTGTATCCAACTGCCTCCTGCTGGTGTGCTCACTCCAAATTGCTCTCCCTGCTGGCCTGCTCACCTGCAACTGGCCCCCAGCCTGCTCACCCCCAATGGCCATGGCCCCCACCAGCCTGATCATGCACAACTGCTATCCCATTCTGGCCTGATCAACCCCTAGTGACCAAGATCCCAGTCCCTCTTTTCTTTCTTTCTTTTCTTTTTTTTTTTTTTTCAGCGCCTACTTGAGCGGAGGCCAGGGCCAGCTAAAACAAGTATCTGAAATTTATGTATCTTCTATAATTGAAACTTTGTAGCCTTGAGCAGAGGCCAGGACTGGCCAGGTTGGGCAGGAAGCTTGGCTTCCTCCATCACTGTGGCAACCCAAGCCTCCTGCTCACTACAGCTCCATAGCCACCGCTATATTTGTTGTGTTAATTTTCATACTTGCTCCTGATTGTCTGGTGGGTGTGGCTTGTGGGCATTGCAGAGGTATAGTCAATTTGCATGTTTCTCTTTTATTAATGTAGATTCCTATTAAAATATACACACCTTCATTTTTCTTCTCTTGCTCTTATCCATTCATCATTTTAAAATGAATTAATCTATTCCACTAACTCAGCACATAGATGTTAATCTTTAATTTTCCATTTTTACCTAATCATCTCATTATCATTTCGACCTCCAGTAGTTTCAATAGCACTTTTTAAAACAAATGTTGGATTCAATTTACCCTTCAACTCATGAATCTGTGTGCCACATTCAAATGCTTTGTCTTCCAAGCATTTCAAGGGCTCTTCACATAAAGGTCTTAATGTTTTCTAGAAATTTAATCCTTACACGCATTTCTTAACATCCTTAAACTTTCTCCATTGAATATACATCTTAATAATCTTTTAATCATTTTTTTTTAAAACTGACTTCTCTAAAGTGGTTTTTGTATTCTTCAAACTAGCTTTGATTACCTATCATGTGAGAAGAGAGACCCTATTTACCTGGAGGCTGAAGAAGGTGCCTGCTCATAATTGTTAGTCATGGCAAGCTTGTAGGATGAAAAATTGGAAAATGAGTGAACAGGGCTCTTCAATTCTTTCCATAATTCTAATTCCAGTCAAGAAAGGAGGGTAGATGCCCTTGCTGGTAGGGGTCTGTGGTGGGGTGTCATCCTGGGCACTGAAAGGTTCATTAGTTCTATTCTTGGTCAGAGCACATAACTGAGTTTCCTTCTCTATCCCCAGTAGGGGGGCAAGAAAGAGGCAATCTATTGATGTTCTGTTTTCACATCAATGTTTTTTTTTCTCTCTCTCCTATTGTCTCACTCTAAAAATCAATGAAAAAAATAAGAAAGGATGTACAAATATTGGGTCTCTTAATATTGAACTCATTGAGAAGAAAGGGTATCAATTATTTTCCATGAAACTTAACATAACAGATGATTTGAAAATACTAATTGAACATTTAAACCAGTTATAAAAACCTTAGATTTTCAATCACCTTTGATAGTACTACCCACTGAACATATAGCTTAGAGATGAGAATTAGGTACATTGATTAAAGCTGTGCTTTAAATTTACTGAATAAATCATTCTTCCAAAGTATCCCAGATTTTTTTTTAGTTTCCAAATTCATCTTTGTTGTCTCAGTGGAACTAATTCACAGATGTGAGGATTGACATTGGATGGACATCATACAACTTTATAATTTAATTGTGTAATTCCATTGGCTAGTGGTAATTATTACATATTAAAGCTTTTCTTATCAATTCTACATGAGCCAGGAAACTTAGATACAAATTTTATACATTATGTGTGTGTGGGGGGAGGAGGGGTTTGTGTGTGGTGGGAGGTGTGGGAGATGAATAGCAGCAATAGAATTTAAGGACATAAAGGCCAAACAAATATTTGCCAGTCTAGTCTGGAGTGCTGTGAGTATTGTTTCGATGGGTTACCTTTATTTTCTTGCACTTGTGTGGGGGAAAAAATAATTAAAGTTCTCGCAGAAATTATACATAAATAGGCTAAGGAAGACTGCAAAATAAAAGTCGTCTATACAGGAAAGTTGGCAATTTCTAGCAAAACAAATCAAGATGCATCACTCAGGGACATTACAAGCATAGATGAGATGAAAGTCATTTAGTGGCTTACATAGAAGACCACTGCCTTCAGAGTAGATAGCAAAAAGTGTCATTTTTCTAACAAATATACACAAAACACATTGTATAGATATTGTTTATTGCCTGTAAAAGCCACTCTCATTTTCCATTACATATTTAAGATATTGTATGAAGCAGAGGCCTCTCAAATTAAATAAAAATTGACTACGGGCTTGATTTTAGATGAGCTGATACCTTAGTTTTGGCCTATAAAATATAAAGGAAGATTCACTAGAGACTTTTGGGAAGGTTGCTCTTCATTGATAAATCTTTTTTTTTTTATCAGCTAAGTATTGAAATGGGTTGTTAATGTGCTAATAGATAACCAAAACAAGAAATAATAATGAATAAAATAATGTTATATCCATGTCAAAATGTCTACAATTTTGAAAAAAGAAAACAAAACTTGAAAAGTAAAAGTTTACATTAAGATATTCAAATTAGAAAGCTCAATTTTCTGTCTATCACTTGGTTCTCTTTATTATGAATTCATTCAAAAGAAAAAGAATATAATGTGCACAGTAGTACTTTATCTTTTGTCTATGTCCAGTGGATTTAGATGGCTCTGCCTCCTGGTTTTTTAATAGCCCATCTTTCTTATTCTTGATCAATGATGCATTCAGAAACTTGAACACTGGTATAAAGATTTACTTTTCCTCATCCAGAAAGTTCTTGCCCTTGAGCAGGATTCAGTAGAAGCTTGCAGTATTTGAAGCAGTCACCTAGCAGTTGTTTAACATGGATGAGGATGCCCTATAGGCTTATACAGAAGAAGTTGGAGCATATTGTCAATTATTTCTGCACTCAGGGCTAGAGACTAACAATATGCTTTATTGAGGCTACACATCAGCTGCAACCCCACGGGCACTCCAAAACAGCATTAATGGTAAGAAACGGAAAGTTTCAACAAAGGTTTGTTTTCCTTGGTAGTGTGTTCCTAGTGATGCAAAGTTGGATCAGGATGTGACGATTCTAAGTCAGTGCATCAGCTATAAAATTAACAGATAAAGTATGGCAGCAACAAGTCATCAAATTATACTCAAACTTGAAGGTCTGTATGCAGCCAGGCCTTTATGACACTGAGACTTGCACCTACTGACAGACCTGCATCTTACTGCGAGAACACTTAAAATAATCTGAGTTTTCTTGCAGATATTGCTTCTCTGGAATAAAAATGTGGCATGAATTTGCCTTATTAGAATCCCATATTAGAGTCATTTTGATACGTTCTAACCGTGGAAATAGAGAATGGAGTATTAAGGTATCTAATTAGAAGCCCCAGCACCAATCTTTGCTGTGGTTAGGAATGTTTACAGTGAACACATTTATTTAATTGAAGAATAAGATAGTGAAGACATCATCCATAAATATTATATGGGAATTCTTGGTGACAGACACAGATCTAACAAATTTGGAGGTTAAATTAGTTCTAAGGCAACAAATGCCAAAGCAGTCCATAAGACAAAGCCGACTCACATGAACATTATTAATTTGTCTAACCAAATGAAATATTCCCTTCATAAAAAATGCTGTGCACTATATAGCATGCTATGGTGTGGTCTCATACCTAGTATTCAGGTATTTCTTCTGATGCCCATTTCTGATGCAGAAAAATTATATTTTCTTTTATGGACCTATGGATAGATCTTATGAAGTAGGAAATACATGTTCTTCTTTGTTTGTTTGTTTTTTATTTATAATTCTTTATTGTTTTAAATCTTCTGAACTATTTGTCATCCCTTCCATTCTTGACTTAGAACTCAGTAGAGTGGGTTGTTGGCCATGGTCCTAACCAGGTCCTGACTCTTTACTTCTTTCTCTCTCCTTATCCTGCCCCTTTGCCCTTTTTTTTGATATCCTTAAAGCAAATTTTAATTACTTTGGAATTTGAAAAGTGGATGGAAGAAACTGTCTTTGGAAGATTTCTTCTTTACTCCCCCAAATTTCTTTATTCCTTGACTTCTGATATCTACATGATTGGAATTTTGCAATCTTTTCCCAAGGCAATGGACCGGGGTTTAGTTTGAAGGAAAGAAGATCCATGAACTAGAAATAGAATTAAGGAAAATGAAAATTGCAGGGAATAAAACCACACTAATATATTAATATATTATTTTTGTCTTTTTTGAAATATAGTGGTAAATTCACTTAAAAGTTTGAGTCTGTTCTTTTTTTAGTTACATCCTTACTTCTTTTTCTTCTTGTCTATTTCTTGTGCTGGATAAGGACCTAGCTCACTCATACTCTATGTGATGTCCATTAGTCAGGATTATCCAGAGAAACAAAACCTGTCTATCTATCTATCTATCTATCTATCTATCTATCTATCTATCTATCATCTATCTACCTCTCATATCTCATCTATCATCTATTTATCTTCTATCTTCTATCATCTATCATCTACCATCTACCTATCATCTATCATAATCTGTTAGGCAGATAGTAATTTAACCTTCTTCTGACTTTTTGTTCTATTCAGCACTTCAGTTGATTGAATAATGCCCACCTATGTATATGAGTCCACCTGCTTTACTCAGTCAACCAACTCAGATGTTCATCTCATCCAGAAACACCCTCATAGACATACCAGAAATAATGTTTAACCAAATATCTGGGCATCTCATGGTTCTGTCAATATGACACAAAATAAATCATCACAAGCTGTGACTAAATCTTCTCTCCTGGCAGTTAGCTTTCTTCTTTGTTATTAATGCAGAAATTGAAGTCAGTAAACTTTTATTTATTTTTTTTGGCAGAGGATTCTATGCTCACTTTTATGTCACCTTGCCTAGGCTAAAGGCTAAAGTCAAGTCTGTAGTTGTTTAATCAAATGCTAATCAAGATATTGCTAGAAAAGTATTTTGTAAATGGAATTCAAATCCATAATTAATTAATTTCAATAAGGGGGTGATCATACACAGTCTGAGTAGGCATGACTAATCAGGTGAAAGTTTTTAAGGGAAGGATTGAGGTTTCCCTGAAGAATTTCCACGTGTGAATCGCAGCTTCTGTTTGTGCCTGCGAGTTTCCTTTCCAGCAAGTCTTTCTGATAGTCTGATTCCAAATTTTAGTGTTTCCTAGCCAACCACCAGAATCATATATGTCAATTCTTTGAAACAAATATTTATCTCCTGCTGGTTCTGTTTCTTTGGTTGAACTCTAACTGAATCAGGGACAAAGAAGTTAGTTGACGGATAATAATAACTTAATATATTGTCTTCTTGTGAAAAAACTTTTGCTTCTTAAATGCATTCAAATGGTCTTCAAATGTTGGCCTTGTATATTGTACCCAGTATGATTCTCAATGGTGGCATTCATATGTATTATGCTATAAAGACCATCTCTGGAATTTGCAGTGTGATAGCGTTGGGTTTCAAGAATTTCCTCTGAAGTGGTGAAAATGTGTGAATTTGAGGCATTATAGAGTCAGCTCCTTGGAACTTCACATGCACCCAGGTCTGAGAGAATATTATTAAATTAAGCTGTTGAAAAACTGCAGAGGGTTGAAGGATGGGCTTTGCTCATAAGACATTGCTGCCACTAAGGTTATGGAGTTGTTTTCCTAAAAGCATGATAACTTTCAGATTGAGGCCCTGAAGTGTAGTACTGGGAACTGGATTTCTAATTCTGGTATTGGAAAATAGCATAAATGAGGCCATACCGAAAGGTTGGTGGTCTAATCACAAATTCAACCATTGTGAGAAGTGCTTTTCAGAGCCTAACAGCCTATTTACTGAATAGAATGAGATTATGTACCCAATAATTTATTGCATTATCAATTTTTTTTCTTCCTGTATTTCCTTAATTCCTGATTGTATTGTTAGTTTCATTTGAATAATTCAGAAAGGAACTCACAATTCTGATACAGTATTTTGATGAAAATGATATTGCCTGATTAGTATAAACTTTCTCCATATCTTTGTCAGGTCTTCATGCAAGTTTTATTTAAGTTACTTAAATAGTATTTTAAAACATCCTATAAAATAATCTGGAAGCACTGAACTAGTCAAAATAATTTTAGAAAAATGTTCAGCTTTCAAATCCTATCCAACTGTCAGGATTGCAGTGTCAGATCACCCAGCACCACATGTGTGACCCCATGGCATGCTGTCTTTTTAAAAAGCATGTTCTGTTTCGCTATCTCCACTTTTTTTCTCCATCTGCCTGCTGACCCATGTGGCTGTTTTAACATTCACCTCAGTGGAAGTCTCCTACCTGCCTGGCCAGCAGAAAGTAATACAATGACAGCAGTTTCTGTGGAACTGCAGAGGAGGGGATGGGAACCCTTGAATGTCCTGTCTTTTTCTGAACAGCTAAAATTAAGATAGAGGACAGTTCCAGGAAAAGTCATGCCCTGGAATTTTCAATTGGCACACAGAGGTTTGGAGAGTGGATGAAATAAATGGGCAATCTATTTCAGGGCAGTTTTCTTTCTGGAAGAAGGGACAATTTGTTTTAGGGTCACATGCTGAGTAACTATCTGCATAAGAAACCAAATAGTTTCCTAGCAATGTGACTCACCACAGAATCTGTGACCACTCACTCAGGAAGATGAGTTTGTAATGAATCAAGTCTGTCAACACACTGATCCAGATTGTGTTCACCTCAGTAGTCACTGAAAAGGCGTTCTGGGTGGTAATTGCTTCTTTTGAGAACATGCAAGGTTATTTACAGGCTGGTTTCATCTGCATTTCTTACACTTTCTGAAATGACATTGAATTAGTGTAATTTCTTCAAATAATTGTGTAAACCATTATACTGTTTACTGCATTATCACCTAAGGCAGCTAAAATTTTAGTGTTACTTTCCCCCTCAAAAATGAATTTTGCTACACATTAATTGAAAGGAGAGCAAGAGGTAGAGAGGGAAAAATAAATTTTCTTTTTTAAAAAAGGTAATCATCTTTGGATAATCAATGGAGGCTCTGTGAAGTCTATTTTTGAGAATATAAGGCTGCAAAAATTATTTGGGGAGTATAACTAATATAGTGTAAAGTGCATTGATAGTTTTTGAAAACACTTCAATGGCCACATAATTCATCTGATGTGCACATTCACACTAAATTGTATTAGAGTGGCTGCTAAATTTTATTTCGAGGTTATACATTTATTAGAACTTTAAGTTGACATTTAAAAGTCTCATGTGTGGTAAAAGACAGTTTGTCTTTAACCTCTGTGAATTGCAATTCATCAAGTCTCATGTAGTTTTAAAATGTACACAATAATGCTTGTGGAGGATGAAAGCTGTGTTCCGTGCAGCATACATGATATTGTGTCTCTAGTGCTCTAAAAATCCAGTTTGGTGGTGTCTGAATCCCTGTATTAACTCAGAAAACCTGCCGGATGGAGCAGCTCTGGAGGCACAAGGCTGGGTTTAAAAAACAAAACAAAACAAAACTGAAGGAGCTAGCCAAGGCTGTTCGTGAACTGGCAAAATGATCTTTCTGTATAAACAGAAATTGTCACAATGTGAAAGGAAGACAATTCATTCATATCATTATGTCAAAAAGTTTATTTGTTCACTGATAACCCAAAGATCATTCCTAAAAAATGGAACTGGTCAAAGGCGATCAAGGGCATCTCATTATTTGAGAGAGAATTCAAGCTTTAAGACAGCTTACTACTCTGTTCAATAAAAATGGTCTCTTTAATCACATTTAGGTCAACAGTGAAATATTTACTGCAATGCTTCCAGAATGATTTGAAACCAGCTCCTTGGAGAGCATTGATAATCAAAGGCATTCTTATGTGAGGTGGTGTAGGCCTCTAGAAAAATGCCTTCAATACCAACCTGTAAAGCATAAATAATCAAAAGTTATTTTAAGAGTTTTCTTAGCCCCAAAATAAAATTACCTGGGACTAAAAACAGGATATGGCAGTTCTCACTGGGGGAGAAGGAAAATATGAGATTTTAGTATATCAGTAATGGAGCTCAAAATATGGTAAAATTCAATTAGTTAAAATTTGAAAGATCTATAAACAAAGGTATGTTTTTTTTAATAAAAATAGCTTTTTATTATTATTGTGTTTGTTATAATTGTTGCTCTATCTTTTGTTCACTCTCTTATTTTCATTCTGACCTTTCCCATCTGACCATGTCACTAAATGTGCTTCATTTCTGGGACAGAGATTATGGGCTTTTCTGTATTTAATTGACCTCATCCATGAATTTATTAGAAATTAAATTTCTGGAATGCTGTATTGCTAAAAAACAAGTTCTGGGTCTATTTAAATTATTGATATACATCTCCAGAAAACAAGCTTAATAGCTTATTATGAAGCCTATTTAAATGGAAAGACAAAACAGTCACTCACAGAAATTGTCTAGCAGCACTTCACAGACATTGCACACATTATCCAAAAGCAGCCATGACATGAGCTCCATTCCATTTATAATGTGACATAGATGATATGGCCCACTGCTTATAGAGCCATATCTCAATTATTTTAAATAGAAAACTTTAACAAACGCACTCAATTAGAGCTCAGTTTTAATCAATTGCAACCTGGCCAAGGCAATGTCACTTTTTAAAGGAGCAAAATCTTTTCTTCAAACAATTATGGGACTTGAAAAGATTGTATGTATGGGATGAAGCCATAATTCTAAAACACTAATGGTTCTTCCACAGAAATACCTAGTGGCAAATATGCCTTGTGTAGCAAATAATGATTGAAGAAAAAAAAAATGTGATGGTCTGTGATGTTATCAGTGGGCCATTTAGAAGGGACTAAATAGTAAGTTTATAAATTTCATCTTTAAAACTAAAAATTAAAGACTGAAATTATTGAATAAAACATTTTGTTTTACAGGCACCTCATAAGTAAGATTAGTAGTATATAATTGGTAGAGCATCAACATAAAAAATAGCCGAAACCAGTTTGGCTCAGTGGATAGAGCATAGGCATCTGGACTGAAAGGTCCCAGGTTCAATTCCGGCCAAGGGCCTGTATCTTGGTTGTGAGCACATCCCCGGTGTGAGGTGTGCAGGAGGCGGCTGATCGATGTCTCTCTCTCATCGATGTTTCTGATTATCCCTCTTTCTTCCTCTCTATAAAAAAATCAATAATATATTTTATTTTAAAATAATATATTAAAAAAAAGATAAAAAATAGATATCTCATGTACTTTTAAGAAATGATTTATGACTTTGAATTAATTTAAAAAGAAAAACATATAGATGGTAATATTGGTGCATTCACATAAAATATACTTACAATTATGGTTGAACATAACTTCCAGGTGATTAAAGACCTACATATCATACTATTTTTTTATTTTTTATTAAATTTATTGGAGTGGCACTGGTTAACAAAATTATATAGGTTTCAGGTGAGCAATTCTACAACACATCATCTGTACACCGTATTATGTGTTTACCACCCCAAGTCAAGTGTCCACCCATTACCATTTATTTCCCCATACCCTCCTCTATATCATATTATTAACAGTATCACTTCAATTAATCATTTGCAGAATATTTAAAAATTCTCCTACAGTATTAAAGAAGAATCCTACATGTGTGGACAACACAATGCTTTACAAATAAATATATCTGTCAATTTCTAGAAAGGTATTACTGGATACTTTCATAATACAATTGTCCTTCTTGATTGGTTTCTCATTTGCAATACATTACAAAAATATGAGGATCAGAGTTACATGATTTTGCAAAAAACATTCTATAATTTATCAAGATATATATTAATATGTACATGTATATGTATAATTACATGTGTTATACTCTATAATAAAAGAGTAATATTCAAATTAACCATCACTCCACTATACCCACAAGCCACGTCCACCAGCCAATCAGGAATAAGTAAACTAATTAACCCAACCAAGATGGCTGTGGCCATGGAGTGAGCAGGAGGCTTGGGTTTCCCTGGTAATGGAGGAAGCCAAGGTTTCCACATACCCTGGTCGGCCTCCATTGAAGGCTACAAAGTTTCAATTATAGAAGATAAGTAGTCCCAACAAAAATGGCGGTAGCCACAGAGCTGGAGAGAGCAGGAGGCTTGAGTTGCCGCCTGCGAAGGAGGAAGCCAAACTTCCATAGCCCTGGCCTGTCTTGGCCTCTACTTAAGGCTACAAAGTTTCAATTATAGAAGATAAATAAATCTCAATAACAGGGCCTCCACTTGGGTCACTGAGGGGCATGGCCATCCTACAAACCACCACAGGCCCCTCACCCAGTCCACCTCACACATCTAGGGAACCCTCATCCTGATCTGGGACACCCTTCAGGGCAAAACAGCTGACCCTCACCCATGCACCAGGCCTCTATCCTATCTAATAAAAGAGTAATATGCAAATTGACCATCACTCCAACACACAAGATGGCTGCCTCCATGTGGTCAAAGAAGGTTGCCCTCATGTGGACACAACATGGCTGCCACAACATGGCCAGCAGGGGAGGGCAATTGTGGGCAATCAGGCCAGCAGGGGAAGGCAGTTGGGAGGAACCAGGCCTGCAAGGGAGGGCATTTGGGGATGATCAAGCCTGCAGGGGAGGACAGTTAAGGGTGACGAAGCTGGCAGAGGAGGGGAGTTAGGAGGGATTAGGCCTGCAAAGGAGGGCAGTTAGGGGTGATCAAGTCTGCCAGGGAGGGCAGTTAAGGGTGACTAGGCCTGAAGGTGAGGGAAGTTAGGGGTGACCAGACCTGCAGTGGAGGGCAGTTAGGGGCAATCAGGCTGGCAGGAGAGTGGTGAGGGGGTGATCAGGCTGGCAGGCAGAAATGATTAGGGGCAATCAGGAAGGCAGGTAAGTGAACAGTTGGGATCCAGCAGTCCTGGATTATGAGAGGGATGTCCGACTGCCCGTTTAAGCCTGATCTTACTGGGATAAGGCCTAAATGGGCAGTTGGACTTCTCTTCCAGGGTCCCAGATTGGAGAGGTTACAGGATGGGCTGAGGGACACACAGCCCTGTGCATAAGTTTTATGCACCCTCGTGCATGAGGGGGGTGGCATTTTTGTGTCCCTCAGTCCATCCTGCACCCTCTCTAATTTGGGATTCTCAAGGGATGTTTGGTAGAATAGGGCCTAAATTGGCAGTCAGATATCCCTCTCACAATTCAGGACTGCTGGCTCCCAACTGCTCACCTGCCTGTCTTCCTGATTACCTCTAACCGCTTCTGCCTGCCAGCTTGATCAGCCCCTAACCACTCCCCTGCCAGGCTAATTGACACCTAACTGCTCCTCTGCTGGCTTGATTGCCCATAACTGCCCTCCCCTGCCAGTCTGATAACTTCTAACTATCCTACCCTGCAGGCCTGGTTGTTCCCAGCTTCCCTCCCCTGCTGGCCTGGTTGCTCCTAACTTCATTCCCTTGCCAGCCTGGTTGCCTCTAACTGCCCTCCACTGCAGACCTGGTCACTTCTAACTGTCCTCCCTTGCAGGATTGGTCCCTTCCAACTGCCCTCTCCTGCAGGCCTGGTCCCTCCCAATTGCCCTCCCCTGCTAGCCTGATTGCCCACAACTATCTTCCCTTGCAGGCCTGGTACCTCCCGTCCCCCACAAAATGCTCTTCCCTTTAAGCCTGCCCTCCCCAACTGCCCTTCTTGGCAGGCCCAGTTGCCCCCAACTCCCCTTCTCTGGCAGAATAGTCACCCCTAATTCCCTCCTCTATAGGCTTTATTACCCCCAGCTGCCCTCCCTTGCTGTCCTGGTCCCTCCCAGCTGCCCTTCTTTGCTGGCCATCTGTGTCAGACATCTTGTGTCCACATGGAAGCAACCATTTTTGACTACATGGGGACGGCCACCTTGTGTGTTGGAGTGATGGTCAATTTGCATACTACTTTTTTATTAGATAGGATAATCTATTATTCAAATTCTGACTCATATTTTGCTGCCATGCCCATGTGCAGGTGCCTAATTGTTTATGGCTGATTGGATTTATGACTGTTCTGATAAAATTGTCTTAGTAGATGTCCAATATTTTTTATATCTTTGTGTAAAACAAGATGATCCATTAGCATTGCTTATCCTAATACTTTAGTATATATGAGTGCATTTTACTGTCCATGTAAAATTTCATTATTGACCCATGTAATGAAAATTTCAGAAAATAGGTTTATAAGCACTAGCTAAAACAAGAGGGTCATTTAGGTCTGTAGAAAGAAGGCTTAGCATTGAAAGTGTTTAATGTTCAAACTATAATAACAAAAGCTGGATAAGTGCTTACATGGCAGGTCAAAAGGAAATTGGTGGAATCACCAGTGGTAGAACTATATACTGGATTTGCTGAACCTGGGATTGTATTCATTCCTGAAATGTTCTGTGGTTGACAAAAATTACAGTTCAAACTGCAATGCCTCTGAGAAAGTAAAGAATTAGGATCAAATTCAAAAGTTTATATTTTTAAATCTTTTTAACTGGACATAGTGTATCTACTGACTATAACACTTGGATTCTTCTTTTTTTGTCGTTTTTTAGTTTTCACAAAAAGTAAACTACTGAACCCATAATCTAGATATGTGCCCTGCCTGAGAATTGAACCGGCACCCGTTTGGTAAGGGTAAATGGGACAATGCTCTAACCCACTTAGCCATACTGGCCAGGTCAATTGATTTACTTTTTCCTGTCCCTGTCCCTGCCCATTCTCCAAGTATGGATTGTTGATTGCTGACATGATTTTATAATTAAGTAGATGCCTGGTGCATGAAATTTGTGCATGGGGGAGGTCTCTCAGTCTGACTTGCACCCTCTCCAATTTGGGAGCCCTTAGGTGATGTCCTACTAACAGCTTAGGCCTGCCTCCCTTGCCACCATGGCCAGGGGCAAGCAGGGCCCTGCTGTCTGCTTGCTGTGGGG
The DNA here is from genome assembly GCA_004026805.1 of Lasiurus borealis. NCBI lineage: Eukaryota > Metazoa > Chordata > Mammalia > Chiroptera > Vespertilionidae > Lasiurus > Lasiurus borealis. Next base: position 13,964 of record PVJN01025968.1, read on the forward strand.
GCCTGCTTTCCCATTGGTGCCATAGCAAAGATCAAGCAATGCTCTGCTATGTGTTTACCATGGGGGATTGCTTGCCCTTGGTGCTGTGGCAAAGAAGGGCAAGCAGCACCCTGCTATCTGCTCACCATAGGAGACTGGGGTGCTGCTTGCCCTTTGCCCCTGCATCAAGGGTTAAAAGGCCTGGGAGACTCCGGTGGTGCTGAGGGGACAGGGCATCACCATTTTTAGCTATGGGTGCCATTATTTTTGTCATGAAGCAACTGTCAACTTGCATATTCCATCTTTATTAGATAGGATAGGATTATATTGAAGCTAGATTATCTAGAAAGGGATCAAATGTTTAAAATTTTCAGGAAACAAGTATAGGATAGTGTTAAACTGTAGTTGTTGCCCAGCTGGTGTTGCTCAGTGGTTGAGCATACACCCATGAACCAGGAGGTCATTGTGAGATTTCCAGAAAAGGCACATGCCTAGGTGCAGTCTCTATCCCAGTTAGGGGCATGTAGGAGGCAACCAATCAGTGATTCTCTCTTATCATTGATGATTTTATTCCTCTCTCACTATCCCATCCTCTCAATGAAATAATTATAAAAAAAAACATTAATTAAAAAAAAAAGATGTTGAAGGTTAAGGGTAAACTTAATTCCACCTGCATCTTCACTTTTATTTTGTTATTTAACTATGAGTATATGAAGTAAAGAAGGGTATATAATGGTTTAATGAGTTCTGCTGTGTGCCTACCATATAAAATTTATAAAATTTTGGGCAAAATTAGTTTCTCTTTCTCATATCTCTAACAATTTTATGTTCTTAAACAGTCATCCCTGTATTCTTCCTAAAGTTACCATTCTGGTATCATAAATATATATATATATATATACACCATATATATATGTGAGGCTGAGACTGGTTTGGCTGAGTGGATAGAGTGTTGGCCTGCGGACTGAAAGGTCCTGGGTTCGATTCCATTCCAGTTGGGGGCATATACCTTGCTTGCAAGCACAACTCCAGTAGGGGGCGTGCAGGAGGTGGTTGATCGATGTTTCTGACTTTCTATCCCTCTCCCTTCCTCTCTGTAAAAAAATCAATAAAATATGTTAAAAAAAATATGAGAAGAAAAAAAAAAACCCACACTTGGGAAATAAATTATATTGTGGGTGACAAAATGCTAACTCTTACTAGAGAATCTTAACCTTCTCTTAGCTTTTTCATTATAGGCCACCTTTGTATTATAGATTTTATTTATTTTGTGGTTCAGCTATTAACCTAATATAAACTTATAAACTAATTTATTATTGGATTACTGATATTGAAAGGCTAATAAAATTTATAAAATTCCATGACAAATGAAAATTTCCAGATCTCTATAATTATTCAAGATTCTTTATAAAATTATTTTGCTAATATTTATAAATGTATACATATATATGTATATGTATATATAGATGTGAAAAGTTGTATCTTTTTTTTAAAAGTAGTATCTTTTATTCAATGTGCCAAACTACTTGTTCTAAGACATTTACCCCCAAACTTTCCCTCTCTAAATACTTGGTGAAACTTTCTCTTTTATAGTTGTTCAACTCAACTAAATACATTTCTAGATTGACACTGCACTTTAGAAAATCAAAAAGAAGATGGTGAAGTTTCATAGTTAGCATTTGATTTGATATTCCTTTAAATTAAATCATGACCCAGTAAGATCCTTGAAAGAGGGTTTTTTATTTTCATCCCACGCTGTATCCTATGAAACTGCTGCTTTGTAAACTGACTTCAGAAGTCTATGTTATGTGGAAACACAGAGGCCGGGATTAAATTCTTCTCAGACTCAATGGGAAATAATATTTCATAGTAATTAAAGTCTTCCACTAGTGAAAAAGGAACATAGAGTTGTCATTTCTATTCACTTCATGAAATTTCTCTAATTACTTCCGTGGTGAGGAAATTTGACCTTATATGTGACAATAAAGATCTTTACACCTATATCTTCAATATATAAATCTTGTAACATAGAAACCACACTTGAAGCTTATATGTTCATGTTGACCAATGTTATCCCAATCACTTAATAAATATTTTTTGAATTATATATAAGCATTTATTCCACTACTACTGGCAGTATGAGAGAACAGCTGGTCATCTACAAAAAAACTGCTTTGCAACCTCCCATAAGCCAGCTGTTTATTAGTATATAGGGTAAGACAAAGATTACATGGGTAAGAAGGGACCACAGGCATGGTGAAGCAGGAGGCTGGGGTGAGACTTCATTGTTTGGGCGACAAGGCTGTTATTCTTTCCATGAGAATGGACTGCATTCCATGGTTGACCCAGATCCAAGGTTGATTTGCAGGTCCAAGGCTGACTTTCAGGTCCCAGGAGCATGCAACTCCCTGCCAGGTCAGATGTCCTTTCTTTAACCAACACAAGGCAAATCATAGTAACAGAGCACTGTTATTATTTCCCACAACTTTAGCTATTTCCCAGTATTCTATTTTTGCCCCTAACATTTCCCCACTGCTATTTCTATCATCTCATATCTATGAAATTAGTTTTAGATGAAAAACTATCATCCTTCTGGACTGCATTTGCTTCTGCCTTGAAAGCAGTACCCAGGGATAGAATTCACCAAATGCAGGATCTTGGATATGTTTTCTATCAACTGAGAATTGTCAGAAAGATTAAAACAGCACATTATTTTAAATTCCTCACAACTATGGTTATGCTGCAGCAGAAAATAATCTATTGCTGCCAGATTTTCTAGAACTGCCTCCCTGACCTGACTCAGCTCTTGATTTATCCCCTGTGTAGCCTTGGAGGTGGCATTCAGGGCTTTTATTATGCTATAAGCCAGCTGGGTCACTTCTACATTAAAGGAGCCTACTATTGCCAGCATTAAAAAATGGTCACAGCGATATAGTCAGTAGGGCTCCACAAGTGGATATGATCATTGTAGTCTGGTGCTATGGCCTTGAGAAAGTCTCTTTTGGTTCAGACCTTGTGATGTTTCTAAGGCATAAAGACAGTCAGTCATAATAAGGAAGAGGGCCCTTGGTGCTGTTAGCAGGGATAAATAGTTACCCCATATATGATAAACCAACCAGCCAGCAGCTTAGTATGTCCATTACTAGAAGGAAGGTGACATTAACAGAACACTTAATATTGTAGTTATTAGATCCTTAAAGACAATAACTAGAACACCCAGTAACAGTCAGACATTTGCCACAAGGAGCTACTGCAATAACCTTTAGAGGAAACACCCCTGCATCCTTTTCCCATACAGTAGGTCCCAACATATAAAGGTCCCTGTATATGACTCCCAAAATGAATAGACTAATTCTATATGTTATCAATAGAATTCTCTTACTTAGCAAAATGTAAAGGTCCATTTTCTATACAGGTTTCTCCATTGCCAGCTTCAGAGCAATTAGAGTGGGGGGAAGCATGCCTCAGGGTCTTGACCATTTCTCCTCTGGTTGGCCCATCATCCTTGCTTTGCTCAGGTCTGTCTAACTGCCAACCACATCCCCACAAGGATCTTGGCTCTGAATTCTTTCAAAGAACTGGTCTCTTCTCTTTATACTGAAGAGGGATGAAGTTTTTCTTTCAGAGCCAAGACATCCTTATTCTCCATCAGAGGGACAATGAGGCCTGGTCATGGAAGGAGGCAGCAATGGTGTCTAGAGGTGGTATTCCCTGAGTGCAAGTAGGACTTGTAACCTGGTGGAGACAAACTGTTATAAAATTTAATATTATTGAGAACAAGTTAGAACAGCAAGAATCACAATAAATGGTTTTATGGAAGGAAACAAACATTTCAGTTCTAATAATTCCCTATTGAAACACATTTTTTTCCTCCCTAAAATCACTCTCATTTTTATTAAAGAGTCACATTAAGATCAATTTATTTACTGTAGTAAGTCTAATTACAATTTGGGCTGATTATTTGCATGAACACAATAAGAATAACAGTTGATCACATAGACAAGTGGTTGGCAAGCTGCAGCTCAAGTCAAGGTTTGCCATTCTGTTGACTAATAAGTTTGTGGACCACTGACATAGGATATTTTAGAAAGATATGATTTGCTGGAATTTCATGATCAAACTTTAATTAGCCCCATAGGGCAAAGAAGCTGAGCCATCCAGCTGCCTTCAGGTTTGCATGAACTACCTGTAGACAGGTGAATTATTCAAGTTGAGGTCCCCAATGATGTCTTAAGGTTCCTTCGTTGCCATTTCAAACTTTGTTCCTTTCCAGGAAAGACTGCCATGAACCATATAACTAGGCTTTCTCCAAGGCATTCTTATTGGCTCTATTCTTTAAAGTATTCTGGTGACATCCAGAGTCCGGGCATGTCTCTGTCAAACATGACATTCCAGTCAAAGTCTTGGTTAATATAGCCACAACTGGAAACAAATCTTATTGAATTCATGCAAAGAAACATATTACCACTTATTAAGAACTAGAGGCCCAATGCATGAAGATTCATGTAAGAATAGCCCTTGCTTCTCCTGACTGCTGGCATCAGCTTCCTTCCAGCACTTGGTACCTGGGTCTTTGTTCTGGCCATTGTCTTCTGCCTTCACTTTGGCCAGAGCCACCCTCCTGTAGCACCCTCCATTCCTTGCTCCCCTCATCATGGCAGGCATCTTGCCCTGCCCAGGCTGCTCTGTACCTGCATGTGCACGATGCCCAGAGGCCCAGAGTGGCCGAGGTGGGGCAGAACACCTGAGTCCCAGCCCATTCACCACCATCTTTGTTGTATCAATTTGCATATTTCCTCCTTATTGGCTGTGGGTGCTACCACTTTTGTCATGGAGTGACCATCAGTTTACATATTTCATATTCATTATATAGGATTGCCAAATTCTGGAGGAAAAGGTAGGGAGAAAATATATATAATTTGCCAGATTGCTTTTAAAATGCTTCCTTACATCTGAAAACCAGAAAGTTTAAGAATCAGCAATATTTTCAACAAGTTACAAAAATTATATAACTGTTTTCCATTCTTTCAGTCCCATAATCAATATTTTTTTTGTTTCTCCTGATTTTTCCTACCAGTATTTCCATAAATCCAGATATTCTGTAGAGTTCTAATAATTTTCATACATTTCAAAAGGGATGATATGAAAATGTCAGAGTCCTTTCCATGGTTCCCTCAGAAGATGTATATTTTTCCTGATGCATTATAATAAAACAGAGACTGTCTCTAAATGACAAGAATAAATTTAAAATGACACAGTTATGGATTTGATTATAATGGAGTATTGTCCTTTCTTCAAAAGAAAATATTCCATAATATTATAACTAACAATTAGTTATAATTAAAGTATAATATAGTTATTATTATTTGACAAAGCTTCCCATATACCTTAAGCAGAAAATGTTCCTTCATGAGAGAAAACAAATTCTTGAGGCATTTCAGGGCCTGTTGAAATGACCTGAAGTCAGAGGTTGGAAAAATGGCGGCGGAATAGATGGATGTGTCTGGAGCCTTGTTGCTGGGCAGAGGGAGAGAGAGCAGCTGCGAGTCACACTGAGAGTGCTTATTGGCAAGTTAAGAGTCAGTTATCCTCCAGGAGAAGGTGGGGGACTACTGGATGAGGCTTCCCTGACCAGGCAGCCTCACTGCCACAGGGTTTTTGTCTCCCAGAATCACCAGCGTGAATGTGGAGACCACATCATTTTGCAGAGGGAGGTGGATGTCTGTGGCAGTCTGAAAGCTACAGCTGCAGCACCCACTGAACAGCCGGGAGACCCAAAATACCACTCTCCAATTGGTGTGGACACACGGACTCAGAAGAGCTCCACACGGCACATGGAAAGGTCAGATTTCGCCTGGGATAAGGTGAGGTCTCCTGTCCTGCAGAAAAGAGACTCACACACTCTGGGAATCATGCTGCTGGAAAGCTGCTTCTGGAGAGGTCCTCAGATATGGGGCATGGCGTGATCCCTAAGTGTGAAAGGGGATGCTTGGAGCTGTGAACAGAGGGGATCTCTAGAAAACAATTCCTTTTGATCTTAGGCAGAAGGACAGCCTGGAAGTTATTACAGTGTCCTGGCTGCTCAACTCCCCATGAACAGGTATTGAGAACCACAGAGTAGCAGGATCTAATCACAGCCTAGAGAGGTCCTGTGCTTAGTCTCAAGGTCATTTAAAAAAACTGCCACCCAGTAGATGACACACAAATTGACTCTAGCATAACCACAAAAGAATAAAAAGATTTAAGACAGACTTTGGCAGTGGAACACAGGGAACTGCAATACCCTACCAACAGGGAAACAGGAGTGCCAAGCAGAACAATAGTGGAAGTGAATGACCTCCACTACTGCCCATTCTATATTTTTTTCTTTTTCCTTTTTTTAAAAATTAAAAAATATATTTATTTTTTATTTTTGCATATTTTAATTAAAAAGTATTCTTTTTTCTTTTCTCCTCAATTGATTTTAACTTTTTAATTATTACATTTTTGTTTTCAACTAGTATTATTACCACTACTATTTTAACTTTTAGGAAAAAAGCAAGTGTCATTTTGTTTTCTTTTTACTTTACTTTGGGATTAGAGTTCTACATTCTATTTTCATCTTTCCCTTAGCATAATTTTATTCCAACTCAACTCTACCTTTATGCCAACATTCTCCTCCTAACTTTCCCCATTTTGTTGTCTTGTTTTTCTTTCCCTTTTCCAACTCTATATTCTCTCTATTCTTTCTCTTTACCTGGTTAAAATTTTACCTCACTTATATATCTAATTTCAAATCCCCTACTCCAAGTCCATATGAACCTCTCTCTTCTTGTCTTCACTATCCAAAAAGTTGTTTTTCTCTATGTCCTTTTGTTGTTTTTGCCTGAATGGTGATTATATTGATTTTTTGTACTTTTTTGTGGGATTGTTTTAGCTTATTCTACTTATTTTATTTTGCTTTTGGTTTGCTTTGTTTTGGTTTGTTTTTCACCTCTCTTTTCCCTCACCTCCCTTGATATTAGTTGTTATTTGTAAATTGTATTAATCTCCAGGTACTTATTGCTAGCATTTGTTGGGATTAGTGGCTGTTCTATTGGAGTTTTATCCTCACATCTATAATTTGTTCCCCTTTTCTCTCTTATTCTCCTTCTTTTCTCTCTGACTTATTTCTCTTTCACTTTTCTTTTTTCTTCTTCTCCTTTTTATTTTATTATTTATTTATTTTATTTTCTCACCTTCTGCCAATTTGATTTTGGCACTTCTTTCTTTGCTTTTTCTCTCATTTTCCTCTTCTTCTTTCTCTACTTACCCCTAATTTGTCTTTCATTGGTGGTCACCTTATTTGTGCTTATTATCATTGTGAATACACTTCTGTTTAGTACCTTGTGTGTTGTACCTGTTCATGTTGTAGTTTGTGCCTTTGAATCAATGTAGAAGAGAAAACTACATAACCAGACACACGGAGAAGGAAGACCATGGGCAGAATAAGAAACATCCTGAATAAGACAGAAAGGCAGGTATCACCAGAAAAGGAAGTAAACAAAATAAAAGCAGAAATAAGCGTGAGAGAGAAAGATTCAGAGAAATGATCATAAGGTGGATGAAAAGAATGAAAGACAAAATTGACAATGTAAGTAAGAGCCAAGAGGAAATGAAGAAGAGCCAAGAGGAAATGAAGAAGAAGCAAGAACAAATGGAAAATGACATCACTGCTATAAAGAACTCAATAGAAAGCATCAAAAGCAGACGAGAAGAAGAAGAGGACCACATCAGTGAGCTAGAAGACAAGTTAGGAAAAAATACCCAAGTACAGCAACTTCTAGAAAAAAAAAATTAAAAAGCAAGAGGAGAGCCCTAAGGGAACTTTGGGATAATTAAAAAAACAAAAAACAAAAACACACAAGAAAACATCTGCTTAATTGGGTTCCAGAAAGAGTGGAAACTGAGCAAGAAATAGAAAAGCTGTTTGAAGAAATAATGACAGAAAACTTCTCCAAATAGGAAGGAAAACCCCCACACAAATCCAAGAAGCTCACAGAGTCCCAAGCAAAATGAACCCCCAAAAAACCAACAGCAAGGCACATTATAATTAAATTCGCAAACACCAATGACAAAGTAAGAATCTTAAAAGCAGCCAGGAGAAATAGAAAGTTACCTACAAGGGAGCCCTCATAAGACTAGCTAATGATTTCTCAACAGAAACTCATCAGGCCAGAAGGGATTGGAATGAAATATACAAAGTCATGCAAAGGAAGGGTCTGAATCCAAGAATACTGTACCCTGCAAGGCTTTCAATCCAAATTGACAGAAAAGGATTAAGGGAATATATTACCACCAAACCAACAATGCAATAAATGTTAAAGGGTCTGCTGTAATAAAAAGAATTAGGAAGAGAAGAAGGAACTCAGGGGTAAAGATTAAAAATGGCAACAGATAAGTACCTATCAATAATAACTTTAAATGTAAATGGATTAAATGCTCCAATCAAAAAACATAGGGTAACCAATTGGATAAGAAAACATGATCCATATATCTGTTGTCTATAAGAAACCCACCTTAGGAAAAGAGATGCACACAGATTGAGGGTGAAGGGATGGAAGATGGTATATCAGGCAAATGGAAATGAAAAAAAAAGCTGGGGTTGCAATACTTATATGTGACAAATTGGATCTCAAAGTGAAGGCCATAGCAAGAGATAAAGAAGGCCACTTCATAATACTAAAGGGAATAATCCAACAAGAAGAAATAACTGTGGTAAACATATATGCACCCAATATAGGAGAACCTAAATACATAAAAACTCCTGGAAGATATTGAGGGAGAGATTGACAGCAATACAATCATAGTAGGAGACTTTAATACCCCACTGTCACCACTGGACAAATCCTCTAAACAAAAAATCAGCGAAGAAATATCAATCTTAAATGACTCACTAGACCAGATAGAATTAATTGACATCTTCAGAATATTTCACCCCAAAGCCACAGAATATGCAATCTTCTCTAGTGCACATGGGTCATTTTCAAAGATAGATCATATGTTGGGTCATAAGAAAAGTCTCTTCAAATTCAAGAAGATAGAAATCATATCAAGCATTTTCTCAGACCACAGTGGCATAAAACTGGAAATCAACTACAATAAAAACAATATGATGAAATCAAACACGTGAAGAATAAACAGCATGGGTAACCAGAGAGATCAAGGAAGAAATAAAAAACATCATGGCAACAAATGACAATGACAACACAACAATACAAAATCTAGGGAACACAGTGAAAGCAGTCTTGAGAGGGAAGTTCATAGTCCTACAAGCTTACTGCAAAAAACAATGGTAATAAATTTCCTAACCCTACAACTGTAAGAGCTAGAAAGAGAGCAACATGAAAAGCCCAGTGTACACAGAAGGAAGGTAATAGTAAAGATCAGAGTGGAGACAAACAACATAGAGACCAAAGAAACAATTCAAAAGATCAACAAAATCAAGAGCTGATTCTTTGAAAGGATATACAAGATTGATGGACCTCTAGCGTGGTTCACCAAGAATCAAAGAGAGAAGACCCAAATAAACAAAATCAGAAATGAAAGAGGAGAAATAACAACAGAGACCCCATTGAAATACAAAGAATTGTTAAAAAAAATACTATGAAAAACTCTATTCCAAGAATTTGGACAATCTGCAAGAAATGGACATACATATTCCTAGAAAAATACAACCTTCGAAAACTCAATGAGGAGTAATCTAAACATGTCAATAGTCCAATAACTATGGAAGTAATTGAAGCAGTCATCAAAAATCTTCCAGCAAACAAAACTCTGGGACCAAATGGCTACACAGGAGAGTTTTATCAAACATTCAAAGAAGAATTAAAGCCTATCCTCCTCAGACTATTCAAAAATATTCAAGAAGAAGGAACATTTCCAAGCACCTTCTATGAAGCCAGTATCACACTAATACCAAAACCAGATAAAGACAACACAATGAAAGAGAATTATAGGCCAATATCGCTTATGAACATAGATGCCAAAATCCTCAACAAAATTCTAGCAAATCAGATCCAGCAGTACATCAGAAAGATCATACACCATGACCAAGTAAGATTCATCCCAGGAATGTAGGGATGGTACAATATCCGCAAATCAATAAACATGATACATCACATAAACAAATTGACAAATAAAAATCATATAATCATATCAATTGATGCAGAAAAAGCATTTGACAAAATCCAATGGGTAAATATGTGTACATGTAACACAATAAAAAAAAATAAAAATAAATGACCTGAAGTCAATGCTAGGTCAAGAAAAGGTTTCTTAAAATTCAAACTTTGGGATGGTTGTTAAACTTATTTATCAAAAGATCAAATATAATTATTTTTTATTAAGCACAAACATAGGTTAGCAATCTTTCAGTCCCCATGATTAAAAACGGCTTTTTTTTTTTTTTTTAAATCAAGTGCCTGATTAACATAGAACTTTTGCTTCCTGGATAAAAACAGGAGAGATCCTTTCTCTTTTAACAGACTAGAAAAGAATGAATCAAAATGATGTTCATTCTCTAACTTCATTTATCCTTGGGTTTGGTCAGTAAATGACAATAATTTGATTTCTGCTATCTTCCTGAATAGAATGATATAAGCTATTTATTTGCTCTTTGGTTAGGGAGGCAAAACAGAAATCATTTACTCTTAAGAGTCCTTGGTTTAGGCTTACAGGAATATAGGATTTACTAGATGCTCCAAATTACTGTTTAACCAGTAACAATATTCTACTTGTCCTAGCTAACTGACCTGTGTCATTTATATCATTTTTTTCTACATTCTCTTTACAAAATTATACAACTTTCACAAACGTTCTTTAGAAATCTTAAAACTTTCAAAGATAACAATCTTTAAAGCCCACTTTCTTTTTCCGTCATAATTCATCTCCATGTCTCATGCCTTCTATTACATCAAAACCATATTTTCTCTCCAATTAGTTAGAGTTCTTAACCCTTAGAATCTTTAATTTTTAGGTGGCATGTAAGTAAGTAACATCCTTTAGATTAGCAGTACATTCACATTTTAAGAAATATTTCAAATAAAATACAAGACATTTAACAGATTCAAATCCTTCCTTTAGATTCTCCATACATGGCAAACTTAGATTAATATTTCAGTATCCTGATTTTTACAAGACACTAATTTAATAATTTTTACTATTTAATCCAGCAACTCAAAAGTTTTAAGTTACCAAAGTTTTTGGAAAACAATGTTTAGGCATATATAATTATCACTGAAAACGCTTTATCATATAACTTTCATTTTAGTTATGTTTATTTTCCTTAATAACTTTGAGATTTAAAAGCCAATTATTACTTAAGGAATTTTTTGAACAAATTTTGTAACAGGGATAACTCACCAGCTTTCAGTGACTTTAATGTGAAAGTACTATTTTATTTTATTTTTCCTTACAAAAGTGGACGTGCCTCCCTTCCCCCACTGCTATTTCTGTAGCCTGCTGGAGAGCACTTCTACATACCTGGTCCTCTTAGGAAAAAAAGATTTTGGGGGTTAGAAGGTTTTATTTCATATATATGTGTGTGTGTGTGTATTTTTTTTTTCTGAGTAGACTACCAATATGGAATCTTGCATATATGAAGAGATCTTAAAAACAGAAACAGAAAAAACACTATAGTAAATGAATGAGTACTCACAGAAGGGTGGACTGGAACATTAGCCTTAGAATATTATCTCACACTAACCCAGCACAGTAAATGAGTTCTGAGTGCTGCAAAGCCTAAACAGCAGAGATAGAGGATTCCTTATGTTCACAAAACGGGGAATAACAAACTAAAGTCCCCCAAGGGTAAGAAAGCAAGCAAGAAGATCAATCAGTAACCAGATTAAATTACAGACAGACAAGAACTTTCACTAGTCAAAAGTTTCCAGTAGCTGATGTCTTGAGAGGGAGATGAGGAAGAGTACCCAAGATTAATAATTCTCGGCAGCTGCTGGGAAGTTCCTGCAATTTCTGCCACAGGTTCAGACTGCCACAAATTCCTGGAGCCCCTAACAAACAGAAATATGGCCCATCTTTAATTTAAACAATTAAATTGAAAGACACAAAACAACAATCAACAGAGACACTCTATGTACAATACTTACAGGCACACACAATCCACAGACAAGAGCTACACACCATGCTCCTTTTCTGTCCAGCCACAGAAACCTCAGAATGCCCTGTGTTTAAAAGTGACTAAAGCAGAGCAATGCATCTTGTCTCAGAGTGGATCAGACTAAGATCTCAGAAACCAGGCAAGGACCACTGGAGGTCCCTTCCCAACTGGAGCTGATCAGGCTACCCCAGATGAGAGGTAGTAAAATGTTTCCCATGCCATGCACTGTAAATGCTTCTTTCTACAAAAACACTTGATTTGACTTAGGTCTCAGGTGAGACAATGGTGATTGTCTGAGGTTGAGGAGGGAACTCAGAACAGGAAAATTTCTGGCAGCACTGCAACTGAGTCCAGGCCTCCGCCTCAGAAACCCTCAGTCTAGGCAGCAAGTGGGATCCCTCATACTCACCCCAGAGGGGTCCCTTGCATTATGTTCCCTTTGTCATTGCCACAATATGTAACAGAACAATCAATGGGTCCATGTTGCCTGTCACTACTTGAACCAATTAGGCAGATACAGGGTTGAATTATACATGAGCATGGGAGACCAGTAGATCATCCACAAAAACCTGCTCTCTAAATAAAGATTTTTTTAAAGGCAATTTATATTGTGACTAAAACACATTTGAGTTAAGCTCAGCATTAGAAAAATTAAAACTCAAGAAATCAACCCTAACTGACTTTAGAAGTAACTATATACCTAAACCATTGACTCTTCAGGAAATAAATATTTTATTTTATTCCCTTCCTGTTCTGCTTGCTCCAGAGAGCTCTATAAATGTATATTTTCATGTAAAATTCAGAGCACACTTTAATTTTCAAGATTAATCCAGAGATTTTATATATTTACAGTTTTGTACCATTATCTTTTGTATAGCACTTTAATGTCTACAATTTGGAGCTCAGGGAAGTTAAAATATCACCCATCATCATTTTGGAAAACAATGTTCTGAGAGGTTAAAGTCAATCACTAGGACCATGACTACCACCAATAATTCTACACCTGGGAAGACATAAATTTTAATCAGCTTCTGTACATGCATAGCTCTTGAGAGAAAGTTTTTGTTTTATTTCTACCACATGAGGAACAAAGAAACAGTAGCTGAAATGGAATCCATTGCATCAAATAGCTTGGGTGCTGATTAAATTTAAAATTAAGACATTTTTATTCTCTGATTTCAGACATGTGAAATGAGGAGGCGAGTGTCTTGTAAAGAAAAAGCTGTAGCCGGAACCGGTTTGGCGGACTGAAAGGTCCCAGGTTTGATTCCAGTCAAGGGCATGTATCCTGGTTGCAGGCATATCCCCGGTAGGGGGTGTGCAGGAGGTGGCCGATCAATGTCTCTCTCTCATGGATGTTTCTAACTCTCTATCCCTCTCTTTTCCTCTGTAAAAAAACAATAAAATATATTTTTAAAAAAAGAAAAACCTGTAACTCTGCTATAAAATATAAAATAGGGGAGAATGAAGAGCTTCATTATTCATTTAAAAATTAAGAAGAATAAGAGGCTGTCACACAGTCTTGGCAGTTTCCAGAAATCAGCTTTTGTACAATGAACTAAAATTTGAAGATGCTTTGCTGGTTCTAGATATCACTAAATTTTAATAAGAGGGATAGCATAACTTTGTCTGAAAAACAACACTGGAAACTCTAAAAATCCTTTTTCATTTATTTACCAAGTCTTCCTTAAAAATAATATTTTTAAATAAATAGAAATAAAATAAATATCTTCCTAAAGATTCTTTGGTAGTAAGGTAAGTATATCTCATGTGATAGAGGAACAAATGCTTACGTGATTCTCCGCCTATGTTATCCAACTTATATATTGGCAGTATAAGTTCCATTCAATTTGAAATAATTTTAGTTTACTTAAATGGTTTACTCAAACTATATTATTTTAGAGGGGAAGAGATGAGGCAGTCAACCTCATCCTCAGTAGGGAGATACATTGTTCTGTTGTAATGTAGTAGATACAAACACTACATTTTCAGTATGCACTAGAGATTTTTTACTTTTGTTTTTCCATCAAAATCATATACTAAATTTTGATATTCTCCTTTCAAATATAGTAAATTCCCCATTGTGTTTAAAAAGTTGTTCTAAACCATTTTGAATTTAAAGAGGAAAACTTCAACAGTAGTCAAAAAATAAGAAGCACACTGGTTACTTAAAATTCTCTCTTGAGTATTGTCCAAAAGACTCCAGGGATCTGGGTAAATAGAGTATTTTAAGAGAAACAAAAACATACTTCAAAAAATGAGGTATTGAATTTCTTCCTGAATTTTTTATGTCTAGGCCCTATTGAACTAGGGAATAGGGGTTTTAACAGCCTCTATCTTCTTTTTTTATTATGCATCTTGATTATATGGACTTCAAATGATAAAATCACAGAAACATCTGAAATTCTATTTTATTCTAAAAAATAGGATAATGAAAAAACTAAGCACAAAGCGTTGATGGAAAAAAAAAACTTGACTGAAAACTAAATTATTGGTAAGTGCCCATCTGGTAAAAGGAGTCCAGGTCAAGAGACAACCAGGTACTATATAAGTCCTATAAATCATTTATTATTTATTTATTTAAACTTTTTTTTTTCAATTGCAGTTTATATACAATATTATATTTGTTTCAGGTCTATATCTCAATGATTAAACATTTATATAACTTACAAAAGTGATCATCCAATAAAACTAGTACCATCACATCTGACATCATACCCTATTTTCACATTATATGGACTATATTTTCTCTGCTATATTTTACATCCCCATGACTATTCTATAACTACCAATTTATAGTCTTTAATCCTTTCACCCATGCCTCAATCCCATATTCCATTTAGTGACTGTCAACATGATTATCTATGAATCTGTTTCTGTTCTGTTTATTTATTTTTTTCATATATAAGTGAAATCATATGCCATTTGTATTTCTCTGATTTATTTTACTCAATACAATATCTTCTAGGTTCATACATTTTGTTGCAGATGACAAGATTTTACTTTATTAATGGTAGTGCCATGTTGTTTTAAATATGTACCACTTCTTTATTGGTTAATCTATTAATGGACACTTAGATTGCTTCCATATGGCCATTGTAAAAATGCTGTAATGCACATATAGATGCATATGTCTTTTCAATGTAGTGTTTTGGGGTTTTCCTTTTTTTTTTTCACAATTCATAGTTTTATTTTTATTTTTTTTAATTAAATCTTTATTATTCAGATTATTACATTTGTTTCTCTTTTTTCCCCTCCATAGCACCCCTCCACCCAGCTCCCACCCTCCCTCTGCCCTTAGCTCCCTCCCATTGATCTCCTCCATAGGTGTATGATTTTTGTCCAGTCTCTCCCTGTACGCCCTTCACCCCTTTCCCCCTAAGAATTAACAG
>PVJN01025969.1:0-29502 GCA_004026805.1 Lasiurus borealis
TGCCCACTCTCCCACTGGCCTGCTCATCCCCAACTGCCCTCCCCACTGGTCTTCTTGCCCCCAAATGCCCCCCTACCCCGCTAGGCTGATCACCTCCAACTCACCTTCCCTTCTGGCCTGATCGCCCCTAACCACCTCTGCCTTGGCCCTGCCACCATGGCTTTGTCTGGAAGGATATCCAGAAGGTCTCTCAGAAGGTCTCATGGTCTAATTAGCATATTACCCTTTTATTAGTGTGTGTCTGCATGTATGTATATATACACATACATATGTGTATATTCTAACAGAAAAAAAATTAAAAAGAAATAATATGAACTGCTATTCTCATTTTAGAATCTTCTTTATGTTAATGATTGTAAATTTGCTTTACCACCCCAAATACATTAAAATGTTAAAGGTTATATTAAAGCCATTTGAAGCTTACTGGTCATTCCCTGAGTGATGCTGTTTAAGTACATGTCACTTATTTTTGTCTATGTTTTACTGAAATTTGAACTGAAAATGTCATATATCAGCTCTTGCAGCTATCATCATTTTTTAATTTACTAGCTGGTCTAGCTCTATTGAGAACATTTTAACACAGAGCATCTGCTCTGTAAAATTGTAATATTATTACTTATGTGATTAATTCTGTTTTATTTCACACAGAATAAGATATCTCCTATAGTCTAAATGAAAGCATATTATAAAATGTGAATTATTAAGTATTACTGCTAGGATTAATAATAATTTTAATTATAGCATGAGTAATGAATGAATCCTATTCTCCATGGGTGAAATGATAAAAAGGAAGAGGTTTTTATGAAGTACTTATATTTTAGGGTGTTTTACTTGTAAGATTAGTGCTATTATCTCTATTTTCATATAAGGAGAGGGTGGCCAATTTGGTCAAGGCTATTGAAATGGTATATAAATGACACTGCCCACATTTTAATTGGGGACTTTTGTCTTCACATCCACTTTTCAGTCATTATCCTCTGCTTCTGCCTCCTTGTTCTCCATTGAATCTTAGGCTAAGAGTCTTATATTCCTTTATGCAGACTCATTATCCGCAGGCTCTGCCCGTCATGACTATTCCTTCTCCCACAGTCTGGTTCCATCCAGAATAGCTTCTCTGTGGTGTAACTGGAGACCCATACTGACATTTTTCTCTTCTCTCTTTGACTCAGTTAAAAAATATGATTCCTGTTCTAAGTTACCTGCTATAGCCCAAATATATTTGATGTTGAGAAACATGTACTAGGATGCAGATATTCTTCAGCTAATGTTATTGTCTACCATTCTTTAAATGATCTATTATACATACACTCTCAATATGTTTTTAAAATGTAAGTGGACACTTATGAGAGCAGGTCCTTAATTCTGAATGACTGATAGAGGAATCCTGACCAGTAATAATCCTGTGTCTCTACTTCTTTTTCTCTAGTTCTGTGTCTACATAGCTTGCTGTATGTCTGTATTTTGCCACTAGCTTCCTGGAGTTCAAGAGCAATGCTGGCTCCCAGTGAATGTTCCTTTAACTGCATGAGTCCAGTCTTATTGCTTCTGGCTCAGCTCTCCTGTAAATGGTCAAGTAGGATCATTCCCTCTTGTGTTTTGGGCTTCACTGCACAGCAGAGAGCAGCTGAGGCTTTGTGGGCACATATCTGAGTGCCGCTCTCAGAGGTTCCAGGCAAAAATGAGAAATGAGAGCCCGGGAACCAGATACCTATCCTTTTTACATCTTCAAAAGCAGCCCTTTCTGTGTCTGCTTACGGGAAGGAAATTTTCCTTCTTCTTTTCTCGCTAAGGACAAGAATCTGGCACAGGCCAATGGAAGAAGCAAAAAAAAAAAAAAAAAGTAATTCCAAGATGCCATTTTTTTTTATCAGGAGATACTTTATCCTACTGTGCTTTCTAAGGTGGCAGCATTTATTGTTGTGCCAGTTGGATCATCTCCAGGACACAGGCATCACATTTTCACTAGGGAACTGTAGAGCAGCGGTTCTCAACCTTCCTAAGGCCGCGACCCTTGCATACAGTTCCTCATGTGGTGGTGACCCCCAACCATGACATTTTGCTACTGTGATGCATCATGATGTAAATATCTGCATTTTCCAATGGTCTTAGGCGACCCCTGTGAAAGGGTCATTCAACTCCCAAAGGGGTCGCGACCCAAAGGTTGAGAACCACTGCTGTAGAGGGTGTGGGCGTTGTTGACAGGGAAACCTGGGTTTGTATTCGAGTTTGGCCATTTAGCTGCTTTCTGAGATTGGAGTCTATTGGAAGAAGACACTCAGACCAGGATGTGAAAAAAGGAGACCCAGGAAATACCCAGAGGGATGTGATCAAGAGAAATCTGGAACGATGAGCAATGGACAAAAGATGTCGTTCAGCAGGTTGACTGCAGCTGAGTCTCTTTCCTTTGGGAACCTGTCAGCGACAGCGTGGAGCATGTCTCAGTTTGTCCCTCCAGAGGGAAAGAAGCTAGATTTTTTTTTTCAACTTCCATCAGTCATTATCTGAATGATACACCCGAGACCCTTAACTCCCTGGCACATCTGTTGCCAACGAATATTTGAGTAAAATCCCTCAGGGGCGGAGTTACAGGATGACCCTGTTAACTCGTATGGGAACCATGTGTATGAAGTGGACATGTGCCTTCTCTACTAAGTAGATGCTTCAGCTTCTCCTACCTCCATGATTAAAATGGGCACAATAATTAGTATTTCAGCAAGTGTTTTTGAAGGTTAGATGGTAAGCAGGAGTAAAATATCTAACATAGCACCCAACGCCAATGACATGCACAGAACTGTATTTCATCTCTAAGAGGTAGTTGATACTGTTAAATAAAATGTTAATCTTAACATAATGTTAGCACGGTAACGTTAAATACAGTTGATAGTTAAATAACTCAGGACACTTAAAAAAATTTAAGGGAATCAATTCTCTGGGCCCCATGATGAAAGTTCTTACAAAATAATGTTTGAAGTGCTTTTATCTGGGGGAAAGAAGTGCTTTATTTGCAGGTGGCATTAAAGGTAGAGGTGAATTATGAGCCAAGCTACAAAGTAGTAGAGTGTATTAACTCCTGGCAAAGGAAAGGTCAGATAGAAGGAGGGAGGCAGTGAATTAATTACAAAGCATCTTGCTAAGTAGTCCCGCCTTTGAAGATGCAACTGGAACTGAATTATGGAAGCCCTCAGGGGCAGAAGGTGGCCCAGTGATCAGGGGAAGACAACACCCCCATCACACCTCTGCTGCTGCCACTGCCGGCAGCACAAGCCTTGGCTGTTCCTGGTTACCTGAGCCTTGAGCGGCCCTGAGTGACTGGGTAGCCACCATCTGAGGCTCGCCTGTGCTTCAGGCTGGCCCTGGGTGTCTGGGGTGTCTGGGGGTGCTGAATGGACTGGGGAACTCTGGAGGCAAGCAGGGCTGAGGGGACTGGGAACTGCCATCTTGTGACTGTGGGCACTGCCATTTTTGAGGGTGGGGCAGTCAATTCGCATATTATTGGCTCTGGGTGTCTTCATCTTTGTGACCATGTGAGGGTCAATTAACATATTCTCTCATTATTAGATTGAATACCAGTGAGAACAGTATCTATGTTTAACTTTAAATGACCAATATGTAAAAATAAAACTCTACCTTAGATTCCATAGTTATGTACCTCTTCTCGAACAGCCAAAAACAACAACCACCAATACAGAATAAATACAGAATAAATCCCAATGCAAGCCCTGCTGGCATGGCTCAGTGGTTGAGCATCAACCCATGAGCCAGGAGGTCATGGTTCCATTCCCAGTCAGGGCACATGTCCAGTTGTAGGCTCAATCCCCAGTGTGGGACATGCAGGAGGCAACCATCAATGACTCTCTCTCTCCCTCTTGCTCTCATCATCATTAATGTTCCTCTTTCTTTCACTCTCCCCTTCTCTCTGAAATAAAAAAAAAATAGATTTAGAAGTATCTTTAAAAAAATCCCAATGCAAAGTAAAAAATAACTTTAACACCATTAAAATGTAGTATTTTGTTTGACGTGGGTAAATTAGATGCTCTTCTAGGTCTATTTCTAATTCAAAGCTCATCTGAAATTTAATACCATAAAGTTTGTGGGAAATAGACAAAAGCAGAGACCTGAGTTCCACTTATGGCTATATCCTTTAATGGACAGGAGGCAATCACATCATCTCTTCAAGCTTCAGTTTCCATTTCCATTATAGTATAAGAATTATAAAAGAGTACTGTTGGGGATGTTTGGAGGAAAAGCCAAGCATTACTGGGTATGAGAACATCTGCAGGTGACTTTAATGGAACCTATAGGTACAGGGAAGTAAGAATAAGAGCCTGTAGCCAAAGCCTTCTCGTGTGAGCCTTCATTCTGCCACTTTCCATCTTTCTGGCTTTGGGAAAGCCATTCAACTTCTACGTGTTTTAGTTTTCTCATCTTAAAAATGATACCGTTGAAGGCAGTATGTTTCTCTTTAACACAGGTCAAGCTATTAATACGGTGTATAGGATGTGGTAAAGGTTAATTAAGTATTCACCTTTATTATTATGTACCAAATTTTGGATGAAAGACTTTATGAACACCCATGAATCCTATCAGTACTGTAAATGAAGGCTAGCATCATCTCACTTCAAAGAGAGGTAAATGTTATTTCAAGATATTATGTTAACTTGGCGAATTTTACAGAGATAATGTATACCTGCAACAGATACTCTTTAATGGGATTTCAATAATCAGCTACTACCTACATTGCTCTTTGAAAAATCAGGCAAAGCAAGGAGTAAAGTAAGGATAGATGATGGACAGCTAGATGATGTTGGCACTAAATTTAAAAAGGAGGGCTTTTAATCTCATATAACTGTGCATGAAAACAGTAGATCTAGTCAGAAGGTCCTCTTATGTTTGGTGTGATGAGTAATGCAATCATGGCTTGAGCTAAGTTTTATTAGATATTAAAGAGAGTTTAAAAAACAAGCAAACAAACAAACAAACAAAAAATCCCTTAGACAGTGTGGCTCAGTATTTGAGTGACAACCTATCAACCAGGAGATCATGGTTTGATTCCAGTTCTGGGCACATGTCTAGGTGGCAGGCTGAATCCCCAGGGAGGTGTGTGCAAGGGATCCATTTAATGTTTCTCTCTCATCATTGATATTTCTACCTCTCCCTCTTCCTTCCTCTCTGAAATCAATAAAAAACATATTTTAAAAGAAAACAAAGAAACAAACAACAAATCCCTTTGAACTGCGGTATTTCTTTCCCCCGTGTAACAGGGAGGTACATACTTAAAAGCACATAAACCAAATATTTACTTTTTCTCATGGAAGAATGTACCATACCCTAGATTTCTGAGTGAAGGTGGGTGGGGAGGGGTCCGGGGAGGTGGAGGGTACTCAGGAAATGGGTCTGACAAGCCTTATGTCTGACTTCTGCACCATCTGTCCTGGAAGTTCAGAAAAGCAAGTGGCTGATTCTGTTTGGAAATGAATGGGAAGTTAGAAATGTGAGCATGGAAGATGGGTAGAAGGTATCCTTCTTCTGTAAAGAGTGTTTTATTGATAGCAGATTTAAAACTTCTTGGCTCAGTTATGTTTTATTTTACGTCCTTCAAAACTCTTTATTCTCTACGTGGCCATCCACTCAGTTACCGGCTCCACAAACAAGTCATTGAACTTGTCCAGCAGCAAACAGTGAATATGCTTACACTGGCCCGTCGTAGAGGGAGGACAGAAGCAACAAGCAGAGATGGGCTAAGGGGACCTTTTGAGTCTTAAACAGGAGCTTTCCTCACAGGTAGCAATTAACCTGTTTAAAAACGAGAATTGATAATCACGTCAAGTTCAACTTCAATTACCATTACACATGGTTGTGTTTGTTTTTGCAGAACAATTGACATCTAATTAGCGTGTTAAGAGCTGCCTGCATTTAGGTATTAATCAGATATATTTAAAAGATCTTATTAGATTTATTTGTTTAGTGTAAGCCAGGCATATGCATACATCATAATTAATTTACATCACTACAGGATTCATCTCTCAAATAATTGCTAAAACTATAACCGTAGATTTACTTTTTCAATCATGTATTCATTGAATAACATGATGTATCAGAAACCAATTATTCCCTAAGATATACTAAGATCATTTTGCCAAATGATCTTTGCCCATATATATCTTCAAAATGCAAAAAGTCACTGAAACCAGTTTGGTTCAGTGGATAAAACATCGGTCTGCAGACTGAAAGGTCCCAGGTTTGATTCCGGTCAAGGGCATGTACCTTGGTTGCGGGCACATCCCCAGTAGGGGGCATGCAAGAGGCAGCAGATCGACGTCTCTCTCTCATCGATGTTTCTGACTCTCTATCTCTCTCCCTTCATCTCTGTAAAATATCAATAAAATATATTATTTAAAAAAAACACACACACGCAAAAAGTCAAAGGTTTTTTTGTTTGTTTGTTTGATTTTTTTTTTTCACAATGCCCACTAAGTAGACTGGCCTTGCCTATAAAGCCTTGTCCAAATGTTAATACCCCTATAATATTTTGATCATATTTTATTTGTTCTTAACACATTGTATTATAATACTTGTTCACAAGTAGACCATTTCCAGTGGACTGTGAACTTATCCAAAAATGATATTGAAGTCATTTTTCCACAGTCAGTAACACAATGTCTGGAAAATAATAGACATTCATGAAATTATTTAAAAGAGCTCATTATCTGCTTGTGTGATATATTGTTAACAATGTGAACTTTAAGTCTCTTTATTTTTAAAAAATTCATCTTTATTGTTGAAAGTAGTACAGATGTCCCCTTCCCTCCGCCCCGCCATTGTCCTCTCCCAGGCCTTCTACAGTATTGCTGTCTATGGGCTCTGCTATCTGCCTATTAAGTTCATCGGTAAATCTGTCCCCTCCTCTCCTTCCCGCTGAAATTCATCAGTTTGTTGCATGGTCCCCTGTCTCAGGACGTTTTTGTTCATCACTTCATTTTGTTCATTAGATCCCACGTAAAGTTAACTCATGGAAAATGCATGCTTTGGCATTAAACAGACCTAAGAGGAGAAATACCGCTCAGTCCTGCCCAAGCCAACATGAGCAAACTGTGTGAACATGAAATGCATACATCCCTAAAGTAGAAATCACGGAGTCATAATGTGTATTTCGTGACATAAATCCAAAACAACCTTCGCACCACTTATGGCATGGAGCAAGCACTTGGGAGGTGGAATTTTTCTTTATGTTTAATGTGGAAACACGGTAATCATCGGAAAGGAGGTTGCATTTGTAGAAAACCCACACACGTCTCAAGAAATGGTTCCCCGGCCCTGATTCTGTCCAGCACCTGCTAGAACAGTGGTTCTCAACCTTCCTAAGGCCACGACCCTTGCGTACACTTCCTCATGTGGTGGTGACCCCCAACCATGAAATGTTGCTACTGTGATGCATCGTGATGTAAATATCTGCATTTTCCCATGGTCTTAGGCGACCCCTGTGAAAGGGTCGTTCGACCCCCAAAGGGTCACTACCCACAAGTTGAGAACCACTGTGCTAGAAGGAAACAGTCGGGGGCGGGGGAGCTATTCTTTTGTCTGGTTGGAACTGGTCAGTGACCTGGCTCAGGAGCCATTTCCCTGACTCTGCAGAAGCTTTTTAGCCCAGTTTGCATGCAGCTTCGAGGAGCTACTGGAGTGTCAGTAGCTCTGCCCTGTGCTCCCTGATTCTCAGGGACACAGTGTTTTCCCGGACTCTGAACCAGTGCTTGGAAAGAAGGAAAAATAGTAGGGAAGGCAGTTTTCTAAAAGGAGCAACTCCCATAAGGTATGAGATAATCATCTGTTCCCCTCAGATGTGGACTCCGGTATTGGAGTCAGAAAGCAAGCAAGTGCCAAAGCTGGTATTTCTATCGTGCCCGGGGTGAGGAAATAGCCTCTTTGCTGGCTCAGAAGAGGAGCCCTGAAATCCAGGAGATCATATTTCTATCACATTTAAGTACAATGCGGTATAGCCGCAGGCATGACTTTTCTCATTTTTCAATGCCTTCTATTTTTGGTTCAGTTTTGGTGTAGTTTTTTGTTTTTGTTTTTTAATTTCTGTGTTTGGATTTTGTTTCCATGTTCAGTGGTAGCTTCTAAGATGTCTCCCAATTAACGCCTACCTCCATCAAGATCACTTTGAAAATTTGCGTCCTTTGTGGATCCTTATAAATTTCAGTATTTATTTTCTACTTGAGAAAAAAAAAAGTGATACTGGGATTTTGTTTGTAATTGAAATCAGGATCTTACACTGGTATTTGCACTGCTATATTTATTGCAGTATCATTTACAATAGCCAAGAGGTACAAACAGCCCAAATATTAATTGATAAATGAAAGGATAAAGAGAATGTGTCATATACATATGATGTAATATTCACTTACATTTTAAAAAAGGAGATTCTGTCATTTGTGACCACATGGATAGACCTGAAAGACATTCTAATCAGTGCAATAGCCACAGAACAAATACTGCATGATTTCTCTTACATGAAATATCTAAAATGGTCAAGCTTATAGAAGCAGAAGATAGAATGATGGTTGCCAGGGGGTTGGGTAAAGAGGAATGGAGGGGTTGTTACTCAGTGGGTATGAAACTTCAGATTTGGCCGAGACCGGTTTGGCTCAGTGGATAGAGCATTGGCTTGCGAACTGAAAGGTTCCAGGTTCGATTCCGGTCGGGGGCATGTACCTTGATTGGGGGCACATCTCCACTGTGGGGCGTGCAGGAGGCGGCTGATCCATGTCTCTCTCTCTCATCGATGTTTCTGACTTTCTATCTCTCTCCCTTCCTCTCTGTAAAAAGTCAATAAAATATATATTAAAAAACCTTCAGATTTGAATAAGGAGTAGAGCTCTACTATACAACATTTGACCTAAAGCTAATGTGACTGTGCTGTGCACTTAAAAAACAAAACTTACCAAGAGAGTAGATCCTAAGTGCCCTTGCCATCCAAACAGAACAAAACCAAAGGACACAGGCGTCTTTTGTAAGTAATGGGTATATTGATTATCTTGGTTATGGTGATGGTATCAGGGTCGTCCAAACTCATCAAAATGCATACATTATATATGTACAGCTCTTTGTACATCAATTGTATCTCAATGGAGCTGTCAAAAGTATTTGGAATGAACAGAAGGCTATTGCTACCAACGCAGAGAGAGCACGGGCTTATAAGGGACAACAGCAAACAATGATACACGCGTACCTTTAACAGTTTGCACGAAATGGACATTTCCTGAAATACCACAGACCATCCAAATCCCGAAGGGTGAAACATAATCTGAGCAGCCCTAGATTTATTTAAAAAATTGAATAAGCATTTCAAATGTCAGTTTTGTTTTCAACCCTTTTGCAGAGGCATTGAGAACGACTGCCTCGGTGCACTGTCCAGTGGCCAGTCTGGCAACTAGTGGGTGGTCTGCCCTGGGATCCAGTGCTTCCAGGTTCAAGTTGTAGGGCAGCGGTTCTCAACCTTCCTAATGCCGCGACCTTTTAAGACAGCTCCTCATGTGGTGGTGACCCCCAACCATAAAATTATTTTCGTTGCCACTTCATCACTGTAATTTTGCTACTCTTAAGAACTCTAATGTAAATATCTGATAGGCAGGATGTATTTTCATTGTTACAAATTGAACATAAAGCATAGTGATTAATCACAAAAACAATATATAATTATATATTGTGAAATATTTATTTCTAATTACAAATAAATGAAATTTTGTCTTGAATCGTGGTGTAGCATGGGTAACAGTCTTCATGACAACAGTAAACTACATTGCTACACTTTGCTACACCGAGGAGCGGTGTGTTGGTTCCTAAGACCATGGGAAATAGGTGTTTTCCGCTGGTCTTAGGCGACCCCTGTGAAAGGGTCGTTCAGCCCCCAAAGAGGTCCAGACCCACAGGTTGAGAACCGCTGTTGTAGGGTCAGAGCCTTGCAAGGGCAGATCAAGGATGACCCCAGGAGTTCCTAAACCAGTGTCCTTTCTCTGTCCTTGAACGCCTCATGTTACCCCCCATCCTTTATGGTTTCCCAGGGCTCTGCTTTCAGTCCTTAAATCTGAAAGCTGAGGCTTCCTTTACCCTCTTCTGCCATCTACTCCCTATAAATGCACCCACCTTTGGGGGGAAGTGGCAAGAAAAAGGAAAGAGAAGGAAATGATCCCCAGGGTCATGCCACCCTCTTGAAATCAAAGTTCCTCTAGCCCAGCGGTTCTCAACCTGTGGGTCTGTACCCCTTTGGGGGTCGAAGGACCCTTTCACAGGGGTCGCCTAAGACCATCGGAAAACACCTATTTCCCATGGTCTTAGGAACCAACACACCGCTCCTCGGTGTAACAAAGTGTAGCCATGTAGTTTACTGTTGTCATATGAAGACTGTTACCCATGCTACACCATGATTCAAAACAAAATTTCATTTATTTGTAATTAGAAATAAATATTTCACAATATACAATTACATATTGTTTTTGTGATTCATCACTATGCTTTAATTATATTCCATTTGTAACAATGAAAATACATCCTGCCTATCAGATATTTACATTACAGTTCATAACAGTAGCCACATTACAGTGATGAAGTAGCAACAGAAATAATTTTATGGTTGGGGGTCACCACCACATGAGGAGCTGTCTTAAAGGGCCGAGGCCTTAGGAAGGTTGAGAACTGCTGCTGTAGCCGGAGAGAAAATTCCCTTCCTGAGAGCTGGAGGTGTCTCGGCCACGAGAGGAAGAAAAGACAACAGAAAAGGGGAGATTCCTCCCATTCTTTGGGGGTTTGAGGAGATGTGCTCCTGGACCCTCATGTGAGAATGAGAAAGGATTTCCTTTCCCCCCTCTCTGTACTAAGACCCCCTTCTTGGCTGGGGTCTGCCTCAGGTCCAGACAGAGAAAGCAGAGGGGAAACAAATGACAATCTTACTATTTATTTTGAATTTTCCTCTTTTTACATCTATCTGCCTGGCGCTCTTTAGTTTTCGGAGTTCTCCAATAGCTGCTATATTTATTTTGGCCAGGTTGTACAGCTGTGTTTAGTAAGGGAAAGAAAAACACATATTATTCCAAAGCTTAAGCATCTCACAATGTAAGTATTTACTAATATTGTCATATGTTGTGCTTTGTTTTAAAATAGAGACATTGCTATGACGTCAACACTCAGAAAATACTTTGAATGTTTCTCTGTGCACATCTAGTCTTCAAAAGAATACATCTTCTTCTAGGGAGACTATGATATGCAGAACTTATAGGACACAACTTAAAAATCGTATAATTGTTCTCTCAATATAAAAGTGCGTGATGCTGTCCGGTACATACCATGAGAGGTTTTGTTTGCCCATTTCCTACTCTGAGCTAACCAGGAAATGTAAAATTAAAAACGTGTCCCGTGACCCCAGATATTTGTCATTTGGAGATCTATCATAGAGGGATCTTGACTCAGAAGAGGTCTGGCTCACCCACTGAACTGCAATTACTGTCTCAGTTGAGGCACAAAGCTCTAACATTCACCAGATGCTTTGGAACATTAAAAAAAAAAATCATCAAAGTCAACATGAGCCTATTTTTATAGAGAACTGTACTTCATAAATAGCATTCCCATTGTCTTACAAGTTCAGAACACATAAGTTTCTTCATTCAAGAGGTGTCAAAGCATCTCTCTCTCTCTCTCCTCTCTCTCTGTCATTGTCTCCTTCTTTAACAAATTAAATATTCTACTTGTTAAAGTTTTCTGCAGGTCAATACAGTTGTTTAAGGATAGTAGACTAAAAATCATATTGTAGAAGCTCAATACACCAGGAGATAAGATACATCTCTAATCCCTTGCATTTGGTTATAAGTCCATCTATATATAAAAGCCTAAATGACTGTTCAACTATTCAACTGCTAGCTATCAAGCACACTGACCACCAGGGGGCAGACACTCAACTCACAGGCATGGAAACATGGAACTAACTGATGCCTCTCAGAGGGAAGGGGGTGGGAGAGGATGGAAGAGATTAACCAAAGACCGTATATGCATACGAGAGGCCTGCCGGGATTGGGCCAAAACCCGCAGCCGGACATCCCCCAAGCAGTTCCAGATTGTGACTCGGTGCAGGTCAGGCCCAAGGGACCCCACACCTTGGGCCTCTAATTTAAATATAAAATTCAAACAACACTTAGGGAATTCTTAATTTATACCAGACTTCATACTTGTGACTTCAATCTGCTAATACATGGGGGAATTAATTAATGATTAAAAGGGTTAAAATTAAGGTAGAGTGCAGGGTAAAAGTAGGGTGCAGAGGAGGAGGTGTCTGACTTTATCTGGCAGAGGCAGATAACGGCTATGCCTTGTTTAGGATGGACGTTTTATCCCTTGCTGTCATTGAATTTTGTTGCATACGGAAATATTCACAGAGGAGGGAATCTCTGATTTGAATCTCGGAGAAGATATCTGGACAGGAGTATTTTCCACCGTGGAAATAATATATGTGAAGGCAATTGAGCATTTATCAGAGGCTGTGTGGGGTGGAGGATGGAGATTCTTTTTCATTCTTATTTTGGGAAATAGAAAGAACTTATTGGATAGAAAGATGCGAAAATAACCTATCCTCAGGTAACCATCAGTTAAATGTGAAAGAACTTCATGTTATCTAAAGTAACTTTGAAAACAAATTTTTTTAAATTTTTCCTTTTAAATAATGCACAATGAAAGTTTAGATGTAGAAATCATGAAAACTGACGTTTTTTTTTTTCTGCATTTATATTCTTTTCGGGGAGTTTGAAGGCGTATTTTTATATAAAAATAGGAGAAACACTCTCCTGGAGCAAGTAGCTTTAACCCACCGAGTTTCTGTCACTGAGCATCTCTAGCAGGGACAAGAATACCCACCATCTGGACTCTGGGGATGATGTCAGGGTGATTTAGTTGGAGTTAGAGCTTATATATTTCTGGGATTTGCTTATCAGAGCAGCAAAAGGGGGAAAATCATTTGAATCTGTGTCTTAGAGACCTTCAGGACAAATCTATGAAAATTCAGATGGGGACCATAACCAAAGGGCAGACAAAATGAATCAATGATTACAAGTTAGATCCAGCAAAAGCAGGTTAATGTTGGTTGTTGTAGTTATTTTTTAATAATATTAAGATAAAAGGAACTGTTTTTATAACTGTTTTGTAAGAGCCACTTTTAAGAGCCCTTAAAAAAAACAATTGTTACTTAAAAAAAAAAGACATATTTAACTTCATACTCATTCAATTGACCACTTGTATAACAATTTTATATATCTTTTAAATTATATATTCTTTCTTTGGAAACACTTGTAAGTTTTGTTGTTGTTGTGGGGCATATAGGCCTTTAAATCGAGTCATATTATTTTGGATTGGATTTTTATTTAAGTACTAGAGGCCTAATGCACAAAATTCGTGCAAGGGCCTTGGCCCGGCCCCTGCCCACCACTTCCTGCAGCCAGGGGCCCCTGCTGCCTCTGCCTTGGCCCCCCTGCCTGCTGCAACTTTGTCCGGAAGGACATCTGGAAGGACATCCAGTCTAATTAGCATATTTCGCTTTTATTCTTATAAAGTTATTCAATTCGCTTCTCCCTGCGTCTTATAAGCAGGGCGGGTAAGATCAGGGCTCCAGTGTTTGCTGGATGTTGGGAAGTGGACACTGCTGCCCAGGACTGAAATCTTGAAGGAGTGATAGAAAGACCAAGGCGAGCGGAAGCTGAGATTCCAGATGAGGTAAAAGCAGGTGGTGTGAACTGACACAAAGCATGGATTCCTTTATAATAAAGTCCTTAGGCACAAGGAGGTCAGATGCCTTATAACATTTTATTTGGGTGACTTTTTTCCCCCCTTTTAGTCTACCTATGACACTTTTGCATCTTCTCCCTTGTCGTTTCTCACTGAGTTGATCTGTGACAGGGTTCAAGTCCACTTCTCATTTAGAACAGCTAAATACAATGAGAGGGATTCTTACTGTGTCAATAGACTCTCCCTATCCCAAGTATGGGGGAGGGGCACGCTGGCTGTGTCCGCCCTAGCGCTGGCCAATCACTGGGAGTCTTACAGGCTCCCCATGCTTCCTCAGCCTCCCCCAAATCCTAACTGGCCGCCGACGCACCCCACTTCTGCACTTGGTGCATGTGAGCATTACAGGCCAGTAAAGTCTTCCTAGGTTTCCACTCAGCCTCTCTGATCTCAGCTTTCTCACCAGGAACGGGGGAATACAATTTCTTGTTAATATATTTGTGAGTATTCAGTTAGGCCTTGACTTTGGACTTTTGAACCAAATGCTCAGCACGTAAAGCTTTGCAATTGTCAGCTGTTATCAGTATCCGTGTTGCTCTTTTCCTTCGAATCCTCTTTTCTCTCACCTCTTGCTTATTTAGTGTCTTCATCTGTGATTTACAATTTCAGGAAAAGAACCAGAAGTCAGAGAAGCTAAATTTAGTGACTATGTAAGTAGAGAGAAGGACTACCTTTTTTAAGTGAATGCCGTTATACCTATTTGGGAGAATTAAAATGGATCATCGCTCCACTGTCCCTACTACAGGGTCCAGTGGACACAAGGGAATTTTCACATGAGCTAAATCTCTAGAGCTGTCAATATTTATGGCGGTCTGTACTAACGGATAGATTCATAATGATTTTTTTCTACCCGAGAACCTCAGTCCTGACTGAAAACTGTGCGAGCAAGAGCAACTGAGAATAAAAATACAAATTTGGAGCTGGATATTTCAGTGCCTCTTGCAAACGTTTTCTCCTGGGCAGCACAGCCTCCAGGAATGAATTAAAATGCGGTCTTTTCTTAAGAGGAAAAACTGCTGACACGCTAATGAGTACTAAGTAACATGGAACCAGGAAGAATTCCAGCCTGCTTTTTTTTTGTTCAGTAAAATGAAGTGAAAGGGAAAAAGCCAGAAAGAGGCATGTTAGGTTTCAACCTTTTGGACACAAAATATGCAAGTGGCGGAATTGGCCGCCTCCCAAACGTTTCTGGAAGGACGTAAAACAAACAGAACGTGGTAGTCTCCGTGAGGGGGTGAGAGACGCTTGATATATAATTGACTCTTAAAAAGCAACTATAATAAAGTCCTCTTAGGCACAAGGAGGTCAGATGCCTTATAACATTTTGTTTGGGTGACTTTTTTTTTTCCCCTTTAGGCTACCTAAACCACTTTTTCCGTCTTCTCCCTTGTCATTTCTCACTGAATCGATCTGTGACAGGGTTCAAGTCCACTTCTCATTTAGAACAGCTAAATACAATGAGAGGAATTCTTACTGTGTCAATAGACTTTCCCTATTCCATGTATGGGGGAGGGGCATGCTGGCTGTGTCCCTCAGCCTCCCCCAAATTCTAACTCGCCGCCCCATGGCACTGAGCCCAGATTGTCTGTTCACAGCAGTGTCAGCAGGTAGGAGTCCACAAATACTTGGAATGTTTTCACAGCACGAAATAAGAGGCAAGGACGAAATATAATTTCCCTTTTCCACATCAGGCTTTATTTCATTCCCACGCAGACTTCTCCACTTCCGTTTGGTCCTTCTCTTTTGTTTTTGCAACAGTCCCCAAACTGGCTCATTTCTCTTTTCAGCCCATTATGTTTTGGCTTCCAGAGATTTTGCTCATTTCATTGCAGGCCTATAAAACAGAATATATTTGTTGCATGTCCATGTAACAAAACTCTTAAAATGCCCTAATCGGTTTGGCTCAGTGGATAGAGCATCAGCCTGCCGACTGAAGGTTCCAGGTTTGATTTAGGTCAAGGGCATGTACGTTAGTTACAGGCACATCTCCAGTAGAGGGCGTGCAGGAGGCAGCTGATCGATTTTCCTTTCTCATCAATGTTTCTGACTCTCTATCCCTCTCCATCTTCTCTGTGAAAAATCAATAAAATATATAAAAAAATAAATTCTTAAAATGTACATTTCTCAGAAACCAAATAATTTATCCTTTAGATAATAAAGTAAATTTATCTACTGAATGGTACTACTTACTAATCGTGCCCTGTTTCTAGGTTTTCCATCTTATTAAAATTTTTTATTTCTCGTGCTGACCAGTTTGGCTCAGTGAATAGAGAGTCGACCTGTGGACTCAAAGGTCCCAGGTTTGATTCTGGTCAAGGGCATGTACCTTGGTTGCAGGCACATCCCCAGTAGAGAATGTGCAGAAGGCAGCTGATCAATACTCCTCTCTCATCGGTGTTTCTAGCTCTCTCTCCCTCTCCCTTCCTCTCTGTAAAAAAATAATATAATATATTCAATTTTTAAAAAAAAATTCTCTACATACTTCTCTCTTGATCAGCATACCATTATTCTTCAAGTACAGGGTTTCTTCAGGCATCACTTTTTGAATTCTTATATTAAGCCTATATATATGAATTTACAAATCTTTTAATTTTATAGAATAGTTACACACACACACATACACACACACACATACACCTGGGGGCATTATCAGAGACAATTGTGGGTTAAGAAGCGAATGGTAGCACCCTCCAGTGTAGCTCAGTTGTTGAGAGTCAATCTATAAACCAGGAGGTTATGGTTCGATTCTTGGTGAGGACAGGTGCCCTGTTTTTAGCTTTGTCCCCAGCAGGGGGTGTGCAGGAGACAGCGAATAGATGATTCTCACCATTGATGTTTCTATATCTCTCTCCCTTTTCCTTCCTCTATTGAAGTCAATAAAAAATATATTTAAAAAGAAAAAGGTACCCCCAAATGTGCAAAATAATCATAGGAGTGGTAGTGCTGTAAAACATATTTTTAAAAAAGTGAATGATAGCTATAAGCTGAAAAGGCACCTATAAGTATAGAGCTATATTTCTCATTTTTACAAGTGAGGAAACTGAGAATAAGGTAGATTCAATAAGTCATTCAAGATGTGGCTCTCAGTCAAAGGTAATACTGAGCTTTGAGCTTAACATTGGTCTGATTCTAAAATCCGCACTCTTCCCACTGCGTTCCCATCAACATTTACAGATGTGCGTCTGCTGGAATGTTCTCTGAGGAAACGATGTAACCTTAAGTCAATGGGTAGAATCTCAGGAAATAATGCCCCCTTAATTATAATTAAGAAACTTACCTTTCTGTATGTTAAACTACTTATTTTTTTAGTTCCCCTTCTTCCTCTCCCCTCCCCTCCCCCCTACTTCTCACCTCCTCCACCCCCTCCCCAAGCATTAAAGATCAGGCTGATTTCAAACTCAGTGCTCCCTAATCCAAAGGGTAACCTGGGGAAAAAAAATGAATCGTCACTGAATTTCAAATTAGTCCTTCAGTGCTAGCAAAATCAAGCCCCCTCATTTTTCTAAGACAGACTAATAATCAGAATCGCAGATGGTCTGTAACCTGCTATTACTGCGAGGGACTTAATAACACACTAAAATTAAAGCGCGTCCGCGAATCTTCCTTGGGAAATCAGAAAGAAATTGGGCCTGTCCGTTGCTGTCAGCCTGACCTTCATGATGTGACAAGCTGCCAAATTGCTGGAGATTTCCAGAACTCAGAAATGTACAGAAAGCAGTTTGAAAGGAACCTCCTCCCCCCTTCCCATAATTTAGAATCTGGATCGTGTAACACTAACGTCTGGGAGTTCTCGCACACCATCTACCGTGAGGGCTGAACACCATACACTTACTTAAAAATCCCCAGCATCCCTTATTCTGTACATTTATTCTTCTATCTTTGTGAGCAAACCTTCAGAGTGGAAGTCAATGACAGACAGCATGCTCGTGTTCTATAAAAACATAAATATATGTATTTAAAGATTTCATATTCTTCCTTAAAGCTGTACACTCAGGTGCTCTCTTGTCCAGGGAGTGCCTGGGGCATGGGATGGGGTTAAACACAGCCTACTGGACCCTCCTGTACTCGCCACTGTTCGTTAAACCTTCATAATTGCCAAATAGCTAGCTCTACACCTGCTTTACAAATGGGAAAACTGAAGCAAAAGATAGTTTCATAATTTGCAAAGGCACGTATCTATAATAATAAAAGCATCATATGCTAATTAGACCAGACAGCCGAAAGACTTTCCAGAGGCCCTTCCAGCAGAATGACTAGTAGGCAGGGGGTGGGCATAGTGACCCTGTGCCACCAGGCCAGCAATGGCGGGCCCATTGCCCCGCTTCTATAGAGGCAGTGGGAGAGGCCTTGGTGCGGCCTGGTTCTGGACCCAGCACCGCCCCTTCCGCAGAGGCCACTGGAGAGGGAGAGGGGACACTGGGCCTGCACAGCCGCCGGTCCCAGCACTGCCCCTGCTGCACAGGTGGCTGGAGAGGCTGCGGGGTGGGCCTGGTCTCAGGCCTGGTCCCGGTCCTGGAGTCGCCTCTTCTGCAGAGGCAGCAGGGCCAGCGCTAAGGAGAAGCACACCTGGCTTCTGCTTGAATAGCAATCTTCTCCCCCTGCCCCCATCCTCCCACTTCTCCTCCCTCCCCTGCCTTCCCTTCCCGCTCAGCCAGAAGCCTGGCTCACACCTGCAAGCACAGTGCCCAGCCTCTGCTGCAGGCAGGCGGTATAAGGAGCAAGGGATCCTGGACTGCATTAGGGATGTCTGAGTGCCAGCTTAGGTTTGATCCCTGGGGGGTCTGGAACTGTGAGAGGGCACAGGCCTGGCTGAGGGGCCCCCTCCCCCAGTTCATGATCTTCATGCATTGGACCTCTAGTATAGTATATAATGGATATGGGATTTTTTTTTAATATATTTTATTGATTTTTTACAGAGAGGAAGGGAGAGAGATAGAAAACCAGAAACATCAATGAGAGAGAGACATGGATCAGCACTGCACGCCCCACAGTGGAGATGTGCAATGCAAGCAAGGTACATGCCCCCGACCGGAATCGAACCTGGGACCTTTCAGTCTGCAAGCCAAGGCTCTATCCACTGAGCCAAACCGGTCTCGGCTGGAGATAGGATTTGAACCCAGGCAATCTGGCTTCAAAGTCTACTCTTCTGTCTTGCAATGGCACTAAGCTACATTGCAACCTTGAGTGTAAGTTCTTTCTTCTTTGGTGTGATGCTCCAAGAGTTTCAATGCCAACTCATTCACTGCTCAGTGAAATGTCTCTGAGGAAACTGGATTTTATGCGGACCATCTTGCTCTAAATCCTCACTCACCCTTAAATAGATCTGGTAGTCACAACTTTAATCTGCGGTGTTTTCATGATAAAATGTTGACACTAGTACCCCCCCCTAGGTTTGTGTTGAATATTAAGTAAATGAATATACATCAAGCGCCTATTACACCCCGGATCACAGAACATACTTAAAAAATGATCATCTATTTCCATGCAGAGTGGTTTTCCCAAATGTTAAACATGACACAATAATCTCTTTTGCCTCTTCCAAGAGACTAGTACACATCTAGAATCACAGTTCCCACGAGTCATGAAAAATAAAGCAGTCATCTTCCTTGAATTTAGTCTAGTTTTCAGGAGGACACTTGCTGTGGCAGGAAGAAGAAGAGACAGGGTTTTATTGTCTTAAACGCCATGAACTTGGCCACAGAGCCATCATCAAAGAGAAGAACGTGGGAGGGCTGAGGAGCAGCATCAGGAAAACCTGGTTTCGTGTTGTTCTAAGAGGCAGCAGTGTGGGATTTATTCTTGTACTAGGAAAGGGCCACATAAATCTGGAAAAAATATTCTGAGAGCATCACGAATCCCACGAACAGCTCCCAAACATGTTTGCTGAGATTCCAATCCCTCCGTAAATGGTGTCTCATTCATAACAGGACAGGAAAAAGTAAGCCATTTGAGCGTTCACTTGGATGCGAGGAAGTATGCAAATGCCATTGCAGGAACGGTCTCTTTAAGCTTTTCCCACAACATAGATACACATCCTACAGCGCCCTTTTCCTTGCATGTGGGTTTTTTTCAGATAAAGTGGGGCAACTCCACAAGCATGGAGCCCAAGTTTCATTCATATCCACTCATTAACCACCTGACATTGGACAGTATTTCTAAGCTTTAATTTTTATATGTGGCTTCAGATTTCATGAAAAAAACCATGTCCCCTCTTTTGAGGAGTGCAGGGCTCGGCAGCAGCATGCGAAGGACTCCACTAGTGGGACTCAGTGGTGAAGAAATTAATTCAGATATTACTGAGCATCCATAATGTGTAGAGCATGCGGGAAGAATAGCATAATGGGAGAGTTTCAATAGTGTTTGCAGGACAGAGGAGGATTATGGGAAAATGACGTGGGATGACTTAATGATAAGTCAGTGGAGAGTTTAGAGGTTTGCGTGCATCTCTTTAGGTATTTGGTGATAATAGAGTAGGGATCTGGTGTACTTGAGATACACGGAGTTGTAAGGACCAGTGTTCAGGAGGGAGATGAAAGGACATCCAATAGGAGGTGGTCTTCATAAAAGAGGTTAGGAATGGGATAAATGTGTCTTTATGCTGAATCATTCCTGTTCTCTGAATACTCCTCCCATTGTTTTTTATCTGACTCACTCTATTTTGCCAGACAAACTTTGCTGATGGCACACTATAACTGTAATGTGTTCTTCATATGGTCAGGGTCTGTTTCCTTATAAAAGCTATTGACAAAGCCATAATGCAAAAAAAAAAATTACTGGTGAAGCTATGATACCTTATCTTTCTGAGGAATTCCTACCAACCGGTACTTCGTAATGAAGTGTGAATCACAATGAAGCATGAACCATAATGACGAAGTGTGAAGGAATTGTTAACATGTAACTCAGAGATACATTCAACTCTACTTTCCCCCATTTTCTCCATTCCTTCATGGGGTTAACACAATCTTGGTTTATTACTTTTCATATCATTCATAGAAATAATAGCCATTCCTAGAACCACAAATTATTTCATATTTATTTCCTTCATCCTTCTTTTCTTCTTTATTTTGTACAGTAGGCACAAAATTCTGGAGTCTGCTCTCACTTTTGGTGGACCCATTCTGTTATTTGACCAAAATTTACCAATATGAAAGGATTTGTACTTTATTTTCTTGACTTATAATAAACATACAATTTTATAGAGATACAGACATACATAAAGAGATACGTGGATGGATGGATTGATGGATGGATGGATGGATGGATACACAACCATCCAGACAGACAGATCTGTCCTTCAGATTTCATCCCTTTTTTGAAACTCTGGACATATTAGGTCTTTTTGCATCTCAGTCCCTTCCATATGTAAAATGGAATTAGGCATACACAGCAGATAGACTCATCAAGAAGATTAGAGAAATAAGTATGTGTAAGTCAGCATGGCAAAAAGAGCACATCCCTGGTGTTTGAGAAACAGTCATCTGTCTTTCTTGACCAATTCTTGAAATCAGTATTTTCTTGGAGTATCTGTATAGGAATACATTTTCAACATAAATACTCATTTAGTAGAAATACCTTCCATTACAGAAATATAGGATGTTTCTTATTCTCATCAAGTGTATCAAATCAGGAATCGCCTTTTGTTTCACCCTTATTGAGTGTCCCAGAATAGTTAAATATAAAATTCCAGGTCCTCTCATCTAACTCTCAGATTACAGGATCCTCCCAGCTTTAGATTTCCTCTAAGCCAGTGGTGAAAGGAACCAGTATCCCCACGATCTTGGTAGAGATCCTGCTAAAAATGTACTCTATCGAGGCCCTTGGGATGAATACATTATGTTGACTAACACAAATCAGAGAATCATTGTAAAATGCTCATATGTTTAGGAAGTAAAAAGTGCATTCATATACATAGTGCCATGTTATTTACATAAAAAATCCTGGAAGGCAGATGGTATCAGTATTATTTTATAGATACAGACACCCAGGCTATGAAACCAGACTCCAGAACTATTTAGTGACATAGTCATTATTCAAAATCAGATTTTCTGACTCCAGATCAGTTAGAAAATGTCTTCACTTCATTCCAGCTTGACTTTTAGAAAATTTAGAATTATCAAGATCCTTTTTTATTAATAAAAAAATCAAAGTCTCTAGAGCAAAAGTTCCTATTTAGATTATATAAAACTAATAGAACATAGAACATCTTTCTTCCTGATAAACATTTTTATTTTCTATAGAGTTAATTTGGAGACAGGTAATGACTCCAAATAAAATTATATTTTAGTTAATTTCATGCAGTCTTTGGATTTGACTGTCCAAATAAGTGTAGCACTGGCCTGTCTTTTTAAAAACATATATATTGTATTGATTTCAGAGAGGAAGACAGAGGGAGAGAGAGATAGAAACAATAAAAACATCAATGATGACAGAGTATCATTGATCATCTGCCTCCTGCATGCCCCACAATCCAGCATATGCCCTGACCGGGAATCAAACTGTAACCTCCGGGTTCACAGTTAGACTCTCACCCACTGAGCCACACTGGGCAGGCTGGTCCATCTTACTTTAATAAGGAATGATATATTATGTAAAAAAGTCTCCTGCGGGATTTTTTTCTTCTGTGACTGGCTTCTTTCACTTGTCATAATTTCTTCAGGGTTCATATATGTTGTAACAAGAAGGAATTTCCTTGTATTGAAGGCTGAATAACATTTATGGTAGTATATACTACATATTTTTACTTATTATTCTATGAATGGGCATTTAGCTTGTTTCCATCTCTTGGCTGCAATCTGTTCATGCTGTCAGGAAGATGGGAGTGCCAGTGTATCTTGGAGGCTCTGAGTTCATTTCTTTTGGTTTCTGCATGGTTCCACCTATATAAGTATCTCAAGTCGTCAAATTCTTGGAAGTACAAAGTAGAATAATAGCTGTCTGGGCATGGGGGAGGGGGGTATAGGGAGCTGCTATTCAATGAACGTAGATTTCTCATCATGCAAGATGAAAATGTCCTAGCGGTTTACTGTACAACGTGTGTGGCGTATAGTTAATAATATTGGAATGTAACTTAAAAATTGATTAAAAAATAAAAAGAGAGAGAATCTCCTAACCATTGCTCTCAAGTTGTAAAGCTCTCTGCAAGGCTGAAATGCTATTTTGTTTCAGCAATCCAATTTGGGGAAGATTCAGGAGGTTGTTCATAGATCATGTCATTGAACTATGTTCAAAGCTTAAATCATATCTTTACTGTGAGCCATGAACGAACATTTATATCCCCTTCAACCTCTGTGCATGTTCAGACCCATCTCTTCCCCGCCCGTCTCTCCCCGTGGAGGTTACGGGCAGTGGCCCATACCTCTCCCTCATCCAGAGGGAACTGTCAGTCCAATCATCCTGAGGCAGTTTTAGGAATACACTTAATCAGTTAAATAATGATTTTTTCCTGTTCTCTTCTGAAACTTGTCTTTCTAGACATATGTTAAATAAGTTTTCAATCACTGCCAAAATCCAAAGGAAGCAAGACACATTTGTTATTTTATCTTAAGGGTGGTTAAAGAAATCTTAATGTCATCTGCTGGAACAACAGCTGAATTCAAGATGTTACATAACAGTACCAGCATAACATTTATCGGGTAACAAAATCAGATGGAGGCTAAGTATAATAATTTTTTTTAAAAAGTGAATTCGTGTTTGTAGCCTCATGTTGAATTCAGACCTGGTTTGAATGTAGCACAATCTGTTTTATTTTCACTTGAGTAGTCATCATCTCTCACCCGGCTTATGGTTTTGCATTACTAGAAATATGCTGAATTTACTCTAAATCTATTTATTATATGTACTGAGTATCTCTGTCCTACAATAGTGTGTCACATAGAGGTTACCGATCTAAGTCAAACATATTCTACTTATTCCAATTAAGTCAGAAGATCTCTAATATTAGCTCTCTCTGTTAGTAAATTTGTGTCACTAGGTTTTAATTTTCTATTTGTAAATAGAAGGGCTTGAGATACTTAGGTAGGTGGGACCATGGAGAATCCAACACCCTTCAGGGTCACAAATAAACACAAATGCTTCCCCCGCCCAAGCCAGTGTGTGTGTGTGTGTGTGTGTGTGTGTGTGTGTGTGTGTCTGTGTGTATGTCTTTATTGGTTTTGACAGAAGAGAAAGAAACACAACAGCGATGAGAGAGAGTCATTGATTGGCTGTCTCATGCACGCCCCCTACTGGGAATAGAACATGCAAACAACCAGGACATGCACCCTGAACAGGAACAAACTGGTAATTTGGTGCATGGGATAATACCCAACCAACTGATCCACACTCTCCAGGGCCTAAATAGACGGGTTTTCAGGCCTGTACTAAATCTAGTTTTTTCTTTCTTTCTTTTTTAAAAAAATATATTTTATTGATTTCTTACAGAGAGGAAGAGAGAGTTGGAAACATCGATGAGAGAGAAACATCGATAAGCCGCCTCCTGCATGCCCCTTACTGTGGACATGCCCGCAACCAGGATACATGCCCTTGACCAGAATAGAACCGGGGACCTTCCAGTCTGCAGGCCGATGCTCTATCCACTGAGCTAA
The DNA here is from genome assembly GCA_004026805.1 of Lasiurus borealis. Lineage (NCBI taxonomy): Eukaryota > Metazoa > Chordata > Mammalia > Chiroptera > Vespertilionidae > Lasiurus > Lasiurus borealis. Next base: position 24,402 of record PVJN01025969.1, read on the forward strand.
GCCGGTTTCAGCTAGTTTTTATTTCTAATAAATCACATTTTTCATTTTAATATTTACCATTTTATACCATGTCCTAATAAGCACTGGACTGGATATTGCACACACATTGTATTATCATAAGTAGCCTTGAAAAAAAAGGGTAGCATTACAGGGTTCCTCACCAGCTGGTAATGGGGCTTCCCCAGAAATCAAAAGTTGACTCCTAATAAAGCGAGAATATGCATGCAGCAGGCCTGTCTGTCCTCAGGACCTCATGGTTCTCCTAAGTCCAATTTCTACTCACAATATACACCAAACACTGAAAAAAAAATCCCTTGATTTTGTCCTCTCCTTTCATGAGATAGAAACGGTTTCACGGGCATTAAGAGCATATAAAACACCTGTTCTTTTAATCTTGACCTCAAACTTAAAAACCGGAGAGCCCCTTGGGCAAGATCCTTCTGCAAAAGGGCCCCTCCGCTCTTGGACGAAGCACACGCTTCTATTCCTAGTTTAAATTCTGACCATCAGCATGAGGGCTATTTTCAGTTTCTCCTCTTTTAAAAAATCCCTTTGCAGCCAGAAATCCAGCCCAGAAAGGCCCCCACGCCTGGTATGAATCAGAGGACTCAGCAGAGCCCAAATATTATTATACGCCCTGGCACCAGGCTTACCTTTCCCTCGCTCTTTTTTTTTCTTTCCTTTTTTTACTAACAGTGAAAAATGATCCCTATAAGCGACGCTGCCATAGTAAAAAGAGAAAGAAAGCACTAGAAAGACTGCTCCACAATTTCCAGTTGCAGCTGGGGATCGGGGGGGGCACTGAACACAGGCTAAGAAGGCTTGCTTTTAAGCCAGGCCCCGGGATTCATTTCGGTTGCGGTACCAGATAATCATTTCCTTGAAAGCAAGCTCCAAGGTCTCTCTGTGAGATCACATGCCCTCGCCTGGATCAGGAGCGGAGGCATTGTGGAGGGCTCAGCCAGTCCCTGAAGAAGCACCTGAAAAGAAACTGATTATTGGAAACATGAAATACACCCGCTCTCTCTCTCCCCCCTTCTCCTGGCTGCCTCCACACTCAGCCCCGGGGTCAGCTCCGAGGGCGTCTCAGTTCTCTGGGAGCTGGAACCCCGAACAAAAGAACAAGATTGAGTCTTGATCATTCAGGAAAATGAAACGGGGAGCAGGTTAAGCTGGCCGTTTCTGGAGGCAGGCGTTCCTTCTGGAACACACACACACCAAAGCCCCGCGATGTCTCTTTCCTTTCACTCCTCATAGTGGAAGCACCATGCTTTCACCCAGTCAGACTTGGCATTACTCTTTTTTTTTATATTATTATTATTCTTTGCCCTAATCTCAGGATGGGAGGAAAGAAAAAAAAAAGATAGAATCAGAGTGCTCCTTTATTTAGCATCCTGGGGATTCCTAGTGTGTGTGCGAATCGTTACCGGACTGAAAAAGAAAAAAAAATGCCAGCCCCACCACTTAGAGTCAGAAAATGCGGTCGATGCCTTTCCCTCCCGCTCCACCACCATCTCCTCCTCACCCCCAGTCATCAGCGCGGTGTAAGTGTATATTGATCTGTTAAACTCAGTTTCTTGCCACAGCTGTATGATTTTCCTTTAAAAATATCCTCCCCAAAGAGCCAGCCTTCACACTCACAGTGTTATTCATGGTTTAGAAAAAGCAAAACAAAACTGAAACATCTCAAAGTCTGTGGCAAACACACACACACACACACACACACACACACACACACACACACACACCAAACCCACACATCAAACACCCAAAGTAAAAGGTGAATGTGAACAAATGGAATAGAGTAAATTAGGAACATTTACCAAAATTACCGACTGTGGACCTATGCGGTTCCAACTCTTGTCAAGATGCTAGAAACACCGTGTCCTTCCTGCGGAGAAGGAGCTATTGCTGGAGCCCAGTTGGATGACACTGGGACACAGGACATGTATGCAGTCGTTCTGCTTTGCCACAGGTACACACCGTGGCTTAGGAAACATGGTTTGTAGAGAAGAATTTAATTAGGAGCACGTAGGAGAAGGACCAGGGGTCCAGGGTGTTTATCGTATTTTCTGGGAGAAGTATAAGCATTAGACCAGTGGTTCTGAACCTGTGGTTCGAGACCCCTTTGGGGGTTGCCTAAGACTATTGGAAAACACCTATTTCCCATGGTCCTAGGAACCAACACACCGCTCCTCGGTGTAGCAAAGTAGTTTACTGTTGTCATAGGAAGATTGTTACCCATGCTACACCACGATTCAAGACAAAATTTAATTTATTTGTCATTAGAAATAAATATTTCACAATATATAATTACATATTGTTTTTGTGATGAATCCCTATGCTTTAATGTTGTTCAATTTGTAACAACGAAAATACATCCTGTATATCAGATATTTACATTATAGTTTATAACAGTAGCAAAATGACAGTTATGAAGTAGCAACGGAAATAATTTTATGGTTGGGGGTCACCACCACATGAGGAGCTGTCTTAAAGGGTCGAGGCACTAGGAAGGTTGAGAACCACTGCATTAGATGATGGTAATCCTAGCCAATAAAGAGGGAATATGCTAATTGACCATCACTCCATCACAAAGATGGCTGCACCTATAGCTGAAGCCAAGGTCCCATAAGCAGCCTTAATAGGGCTGGATAGGAGACCTTAGGCCATGCCCTGCACCTGGCAGGTCTTGACAGGGGACCTCAGGTCGTGTCCCCCAACCCTGGCATCAGGCTGGGGGACCTAAGTCCATGGTCCTCACCTTAGCACCAGGCTCGGGCACCTCAGGCTACACCTCCTGCCCCAGCACCTGAGCCAGGGGACCTGAGGCTGTACCCTCCTGCCTGGTGGGGCTTGACAGGGGACCTCAGGCTGTGCTCCCCATCCAGCAAGACTTGATGGGGAACCTCAAGGTGCACCCCCAGTGCTAAGTCCAGGGAACTCAGGCCACAGCCCCTGCCTAGCGAGGCTTGTTGGGGGACCTTAGGCTATGCCCCCCACCCAGTGCCGGGCTGGGGGACCTGAGACTGCATCTCTCCCCGCCTGGTGGGTCTTGATGGGGGGCTTCAGGCCATGCCCCCCAATCAGCAGAGCTTGACAGGGAATATCAGGCCATGTCCCCCACCTGATGGAGCTTGATGGGGAATCTCAAGGCATGCCCCCCACTCTGATCTGGGCTGGGGGACCTCAGGCCACACACCCCTATCCTGGTGCCAGGCCAGTGCATCTGAGGCTTCATCCCCTGCCTGATGTGGCTTGACAAGGGTGGGACTGGCCAGATCTGGATCTAGTCCAATGGGGGCGAAAGTCAGCTGGGTCTGGTTCTCCTGTGATTTTGAGACACGTGGGTGGCTGGGGACTTGACTCTGGGTCCCGTGGTGAGCCCCAGACTCTGACAGGAGGAAGATTTTCATATACATTTTACTAATTCTCTCCCATCTCTGACACTTCTATTATAGAGAAAGGGCAAATAGCAATATTAAAATATTTCCTCTAATTAATCCCCTTTTAATGTGCACGAATTTCATGCACTGGGCCACCAGTAATGGTAAAATGGCTAAAATTGGATACAAGTTCTTAGAAGTCTGGCCAAGCAGGCTATGGTACATTCATGTGAGGGAATACTACTCAGCAACAACAAAAAAACAAACAAACTAGAAGTAAAATGTTACAAGTTAGGTGGATTTTAAGGGCATTAATGCTCCAAATGAAAATTGGTAATTTTAAAAGCTCTAAAAGGAATTTATGCGCTGTATGATTTCGTGATCTCATGTACATAATATTTCTAAAATGAGTGGAGAGAAAGCAAGATCATTTGTGTGTGTACTTCGTGCCAGGTTCTGTATTTGGTGCCGTCTCAAACTCTGCCTACCCTAGAATACCAAGTGGTGCCAGACTATTTCCAACAAACCGCCTGTTTCTAATTGTGGTGACATCTTAAATGAAGAGATGCATCTTCTCCTTTCAATGTTACCCATCCAGCCTTTTTTACCCCCACAACAGGGGAATCATGCTTAAAAGCAACCTGAATAGAACATCCCCCTCCTTAAAACCACTCAGTACCCTTCAAAACTCTGGGTCAGTTTAAGCTGTTAAGCTTACAAAGCCAAGCACAACTTGGTGTTTGCTTCCTCTCCAAATGTATCACTTTTCTCTGCTCTCTCCCAGAGATGATCTTCTTTGTTCTCTCAGATGGTATGTCCATCTTCCTCTCATTCCAGATAGAGACACTCCATCTGCATAAAAGTATTTTCTTCTTCCAGGCCTTTTCCTGTGCCACGGGCCCTTCACACTAGCAGATCCATCAATCTCAGGAAGTTCCTCCAATATCCATCTCCTGCCTCTGTACCCGCCCTTGTCTGCACAGTTTGTATCCATCCTGCAGGGTCTCCTATAAACACAGCTCTCACAGCCCTTCTTGATGTTCTGCACTAAGTGCCTTGTGCATCTTTCCTTTTTTCTTCTTTTCTTTTTTTGTCCCATCAAACTGTAAGAGAAAATTTATTTAGAAAGTCACACATAGAAGTGATGGGTTCAAGAAATGGGTTCAGGAAACAGGTTACAGAGGCAAAGGAAGGGCTCTTGGAGCTTCAGCGAATAAGAGAGGCAAGGAAACCACACCCAGAGGCAGGGGATGAGAGAGGTCCCCTCTGTGAGAGAGACACCTATGCATCTCTTTGCAAACACAAGCTGGTGTCTGTATCACAGAAGAGGTCTCTGGGTAGTTACAGTCCCTGGATGTTTTTGAAGAGCACTTTATTTTTACTTGTGTGTTCCTTTAACTATTGACTCTCTGTCATTCGAAATTTACGGCCATTCAATATATCACCGCAGGTTATTGTGTGAGGGAAGGCATGGGAGAATGATAGTGTCAGAAAGTTGAGTTCTCTTGGTGCTGATCACTGACTGGGTGACCTTGGAAGACGATCTCACTTCTCTTTCCTGGGGCTTGAGTAGAGAAGTGGTCTTCACCTACTTTATTCTTAGAACCTGGAACAAAACTGGCCTACCGGAGGCCCCCGAAAATTGTATTTTGAATTAAATATGAGCAATTCACACACACACACACACACACACACACACACACACACACACACAC
>PVJN01025970.1:6015-29600 GCA_004026805.1 Lasiurus borealis
AGGAGAAGGGCAAGGGTGACCTGTGTGAATTCTGCCAGCTGACTGTCTCCGTGTAGCCCGGGCACTTCCTGTGCCCCCCTCCCCCCAGCTGCACTTTTCTCTCCTGTGAGCGGGTGTGCTAGCACCTCCCTGGCAGGGCTACCGTGGGGATTTAGTTCAGGCTTATAAAGCGCCAGCCCAGGGCCTGAGTGAAAGGCCATGGATATGTTACTCGAGGTATGCGGAAGGAGAGGGAGGAAGCAGGCGTGCTCCCCCTCCTTCCTAACGCCCCTCGCACAATGGGTCCCTACAGGGAGACACGGGAGAGGTGCACTGTGAGAAGGTGCAGTGTCCCCGCCTGGCCTGTGCCCAGCCTGTGCGCGCCAACCCCACTGACTGCTGCAAACAGTGTCCAGGTGAGGGGCGTGGGCACGGAGGCCTCTTGGGGCAGATAGGGCCCTTCACGCCTTGTCCTGGGCGAGGGGATGTACGGGGAGGGTGGGTGGAAGGGACTTCTCGGCTAATTCAGCATTTCCTGGGCACCACTCTGCGCCTAGCCTGGAGCCAGGGTTCTAAACACAATGGAAAAAGATGTGCATGTATCAGTGGGCTATGATGGGTTCTAGTTCCTGTCCCATCCTCCCTCCCTCCCTCCCTCCCTTCCTTCCTTCCAGATTTATCTCATAATAAGGGCCCAAAACTGGTAGGTGCTGGAGATTCAAAGACAAATAAAACGTGGGGGGCCCTCATAGAGCTCAGAGCTACTGACTTCTTTCTCTTCCTCTCCCTTTCTCCCTTCCAGCAGTGGGGTCAGGAACCCACCTCCAACTGGGGGACCCCATGCAGGCTGATGGGCCCCGGGGCTGCCGGTTTGCAGGGCAGTGGTTTCCAGAGAGCCAGAGCTGGCACCCCTCGGTGCCCCCCTTTGGGGAGATGAGCTGTATTACCTGCAGATGTGGGGTAAGTGAGGCGTGGGGGGCTTGTGTGAGGTGGGCATTGGGAGGCCTGACCTGGACTAGGGCGACCTTCCGAGAGAGGGCAGGCTCCTGGGGCAGCCCTCCCTAAAGAAGCTGAAGGCTGCTGTGCCCCGTGCCTCTGGGGACCCTCAGGATCTGCTCTGTCCTGCCTCAGGCAGGGGTGCCCCACTGCGAGCGAGATGACTGTTCGCTGCCACTGTCCTGTGGCTCAGGGAAGGAGAGTCGCTGCTGCTCCCACTGCACGCCCCGCCGATGTAAGTGAGGGGACCCAGGGACAGCACTGACTGGGGGGTGCTGAGGAGGGAAGGGAGCAACCGCCGTGTGCCAGGGACCGTGCCCTCTGCTTCACAATTGCCACTCTCTTCTGCCCTCACAGCTGACCTGGTGGGCTTGTTATTGGTAATCTTTCATTTAAAAAAATATGTATACTTTATTGATTTTTTTTTACAGAGAAGAAGGGAGAGGGATAGAGAGTTAGAAACATCGATAAGAGACATTGATCAGCCGCCTCCTGCACGCCCCCTACAGGGGATGTGTCCGCAACCAGGATACACGCCCTTGACTGGAATCCAACCTGGGACCTTTCAGTCCTCAGGCTGATGTTCTCACCACTGAGCCAAACCGGTTTCGACTAATCTTTCATTTTTGTAAAAAATGTTTTTATTGATTTTTTAGAAAGAGAGGAAGGGAGAGGGAGGGAGAGAGAAACATCAACGAGAATCACTGATTGGCTGTCTCCTGCAAGCCCCATACTGGGGATCAAGCCCATAACCTGGGTACGTGCCCCAACCAGGAATCAAACAGTGACCTCCTGGTTCATAGGTCAATGCTCAACAACTGAGCCACACTGGCCAGGCATAATCTTTTCTTTACATATGAGATTTCTGAAGCGCCGAGGAATTAGGCTACTGGGTTAAGGTTACACTGCTGTTCTGTGCCGACTTGCTTAGAAAATACTGATCTTCCCGGGACCAGAACAGGGATACTTTGCTGGGCTCTCTGTGCCACCTCATTCCCCTCTCTCCTCCTCCAAAGTTCGCTCCCTTCTGTCCTCAGCAGCCCCAGAGACCAGGACAGCTCCAGAGCTGAAGAAAGAAGCCCAGGGCTCCTAGGGAGCAGCGGGAAGGCCCATGACCAAGAGGATGGGGCCTGGGCTGGGAGAAGGAGCGGCGCCGAGGACCCTGCATCCTCCTGCGGGAAACCCAGTGCCTTTGGCTCCTCTTTTCTGCCTCTTCTCCCTCCCCCACTACCTCTGGGACCACGACTCCACAAGGGGGAGGGGCTGTCAGGGCAGACCAAGGCCATGTCCACTCCAACTCCTGCCCTGTCACCCTCTGGCCTCTCTGCCTTGGAAGCCCAACCCCTTTCCTTCTGTACATAATGTCACTGGCTTGTCGGGATTTTTAATTTATCCTCACTCAGCACCAAGGGTCCCCCCCCACTAGTTCACTCCTGCTGCCCCTGAGCTGAGCAGAGTTGTTATTGAAGATTTTTGTATTTATTAAAACATCTTTTTCAATCTTTGAGCTAAAGGTCTTTCTTTAATGGCCAGGGACCCCAGGGACAAGGTCTGAGAGTAGGAGGGTGGAGAGATGAATGCTGGCTCCCGGAGCTTTGCTCGGACCCGTGGGGAGTGGGAAGAGACCTGAGATGAAGCAGATGGCACAGCTGCTGGCTGGCAGGCCTGATTCCACAGAGAAGCTTGGGCCCGTCTTTGAGGTGGACGAGAGCCTCAAGAACGATGGCACTCTGAAGCAGAACTGCAGTGCCAGTTTGGTTTCCACGGGTCTACCCACGGCTGGCATTTTTGCTGACTCCATGTTTGAAGTTGCTCCAAAAAGAGAAAGGTATAACCAGCCTCTGTTTTCTTTATCTAAAATGAGGCAAACACTTCCTGTTAATCTTCTTTCCTGGAAACTAATTGCATTCTGGGGAAATTCTGGATCAGAGTGGATTGGAATCAGCCCTAGTCCAGTTCTCGGCTGAGCTTATCTACGTGATGGACGGGATAAGGCCCCTTGTTCCTGTCTCCCCTTTCCTGCCACCAGCACCTGGGCATTCCCACTGACCTCACAGGCTTGTGGGAAATAAGAGCATCAGGACCGAGAGCTGTCAAACACACGCACCTGCAGGCTTGTCTTTTGTATAAACAATGTGGGATGAAATGAGCCTGGAATTTTATGACCTACTGGGGGTAGTAGGAAGGGGAAACCAGCGCCTTCTTATTGAGGGACAGGCATGGTGCGTTGTGCTTGAGAAGTTATGGTCTTAGCCCATTGAAGCATCAAGTTCCAGTTCTGCTATTAACTAGCTGAGTGATTTAACCTCTTCGAGTCCCTATTTCCTTTCTGTAAAACAGAGATCTCCCTCACAGGATTCAGTCAGAGCTTGTGAATCACACAGCTCAGTGCTTGGCATACATTCATTACAAAGGCACTCGAACTGAGGTAGGATTCCTGGAGCTGATTTGAAATAAAAGGCAGGGAGAAATCTGGGGAGGAGAGTGGCAGTAGGTTTCAACTTTGGTGTGATGGTTTGCCGAGTGCTCGGTGGAATGGGGGGGGCAGGCTGGGCATGAGAAGATGATGAGGATGGGAGAGACTGGACTTGTCCCAGAGCCCTGGCTGTCAGAAGGAGTATCAGAGGGTCAGATAGGGAAGAAAAAGCAGCCGGATCGGCCTGGGGCTAAGTGCAGGGAACCAAGTACAGCTCCAGGTGTGGTATGAAGGAGGACTTAGCCCAGAAACGGATGAGTTGACAGTACTGTCCCTCTGATGAGGGTGTTTGGTGGGAAGAAGGGTTGAGAAAGGAAGTTTTGTTCCCTAGACTTAACACAAGTTTTCTACTGACACAAGACAAGAGGAAGAGTGCGCATCCACAGGAGGGCTCCATGGGCTCCCAGAGGCAGGGCCTTGCTCCTGGATCCTGCTCCCAGGCAGCCAGCAGCATCAGTGGGTGTCAGTTGAGTAAAGGAATGAAGAAGAGCTAATGAATCTAGGCAGACCATTGTTCTTCTTAGACCACAGTCCTTGAAACACCTTTTCCCTCTCAGGCCTGCCTTCTATCCAGAGCTGACCTGTTCCCATATCCTGGGGACCTGGTATAGTGACTGCAGAGGTCCAGCCCTGGGCACATGGAAGCCACAGGTCAGACAACGTGGAAGCCCTGACTTGCAGAGACCTCAAGAGGGCACCCCATCCATTCACCTTTAGCCAACCGCAATCCCTCAGAGAGTCCTTTGCCTTCCTAAAAAAACAAAAGCAGTCCTAAAACAATAAGAAAACCCAAGGAGATCCCATCCTGTGCAGAGGATTTTAGTGTCTCAAATCAGGTGCTGGTAGGATTTAAAATTGGGTCAGTCAAGCCTTCTATGTGGTAGAGGGTTTGACTAGGTCTCAGCTTCTCCTGGGAAAGAGATGGAAGGTAATACTCAGGGACTCTGCTGCCAGAGGAGAGAGGGGGTGGTTCTGATATACCTGGTTTTCGAAATATCCTTCACATGCAGTCCTCCACTTTGCGCTTTCTACTTGTGAGCATCTTTTTTTTAAAAATTTACAAAACATCTTTATTCATCATTGTTTCTATTGTTTGCATATTTTTCAGCTTGAAAAACTTGTGAGCATCTTCAGGCTTTCTGTAGTGACACCTCTGTGCCATCTTTTATTTGCCACATCCAGATTTTGGTGTCTGGTGAGGGACAGCCATGTGGGCTGTGACATGGTAGCACTGCTGGCAGCCAGCAGCCACCAGTTAGTTTGCTTTGGGTCTATCAGCTGGAGCAGTGTCTGTGTAGGTATCTGAGCCCTTTACGGCAATGACTTCAGAATGATAATGTCAAACTCTGCCTCAGACCCTCAGACTTGTGAAAGGGCCTCCAGGCAGCAGGAGAACGGGGGCTGTGGAGAGTGAACAGCCCGGGTACTTGTTGGGAGCAGGGAGTACAGGGCCTGCCACTCATCTTCCACATAGGCTGCTGCTGCTTCTCAGAAAGAAGAGTCCGTGACTTTCTAAACTTTAGAAAGAGTTTCAGACAACTGTTTTATTGCATTTCACCCTTAGCCTTTATGAAAACAATGGGAAGTAGATGCACAAACAGGAGACACTTTTTGTTGTTGTTAATCCTCACCCGAGGGTACTTTTCCATTTCAGAGAGAGTGGAAGGGAGCGGGAGACAGAGATAGAGAGAGAAACCGATGTGAGAGAGACACACTTGAACCAGATTGAACTGAAGTACATGCCCGGAATCAAATCAGGGACCCTTCTGTCCATAGGCTGACGCTCCATCCACTGGGTCAAACTGGCCAGGGCAAAAGTGTGACCCTTCTGACACAATGAAAGTGACGAAGGGGGTGTCTCATCAAGTAGTAGGATTAAGACCTGGAGGGGTTCGGCTGGCATACTGGAAGGGACACATTCTCGCTCATCAGATTTTCGGTCAGTCAGCCGTGAATTGTGAAGGAAAAAACAGAATTATGTATGGAACACTGGAAGTATACTGTTAAGGATGGAAAAAGGGAGGGATTTTTTTTTGTGTGTGACTTAATGATTATAAAGTTCTGAGAATGAAGCCACCTTTTAATATTGTTTGGCTCTAATATATGTTTTCATGGATCAAGGGGGCTGCCAGGATTATTTTTGCTCACCATAAAAGCAAATCATTGTGAATAATTATAGCAATGCACAAATGTGTGGGGAAGAAAGAAAAATTCACCTGTTAGAAAGATAGAATTCCAGCCCCTGCATAATCGCTATTAATAACTCACTGAGTATTTTTCTGAGTTTTAGTTCGCCCAGCCCCAGCCCTGCCCCCACTCTGGGGCCTGCCCCTGCAGCACCTCTGTCCCCACTTGTGGAGTGGCGGTGACGCCTGTCCTTGCCCCAGCTGAGGGTATTCCTGTGATAACCTCTGGAGCTGGAGCACATGGAAGCCTGCACAAATAAGGAAAGCCGGAGATTGCATTTAAGGGAAACCTGACCCTTTGTATTGAAATTGGCAAGGGAGGCAAAACCCCAGAAATTTGGAAAAAATTTTCACCAACTCAAAGAAGTTGGCAGATGGGTTGGTATTCAGTGATTTGATTTTCAGGGCATTGCCTGGCGTCCACCAGTGGGGGTGCAGCTCCTCAGCGGAGGGAGGGGTGTTGGGTAGGCCTCGAGGTTGTCTGGTCCTCACGTGGGCAGCAGAGGTTGGCTAGTGGAGCTGTGGTTTGAAAATCTCACTGAGCACCTCCTCAAGAAGCACCACGCAGAAAACACCACACAGAAAACACAAATGGGCTCTGGAAATCACTCAGGAAAGCGGTTCATGCGAAAGAAGGGGAGAGCGAGGAAAGATGATAGGGGTGGGCACCTGATGGACCTGCCCTGGAAAGGCTCTAGATGCTAGAGGACAAAAGACGCCTCATTCTCTCCCTCACCTTTCCCCCTTGCCCCTTTTCAGCAGCTCCTACAGCTGGAATCAGATCAACCCCAGGTGTCTTCCCAGGGGAGCAGGGAGCCCACCTGGGGAGTGGCCCAGCACTTCTCCTTCTGACCCCTCTGCCCCCAGGTCCCGGGAGGTCTACATCAAATTTACTTTCAGGGCTCATCCCCTTCTCCCCTTGACACAAACATTGCTGCACCTGCTGGCTGAGGCCAGAAACTCCTTTAGAAGAGGTTTTTCCTCCCACAACTGGAAGATGGGAGTTTTAAAATGCAAACAACTGGTTAAGAATAGCAGGTCATCTGCTAAAGCATAACCTAGCAGTCAAATGCAGATGACAAGGATGGAGTTAGAAAAAAGGGGAGAAGACGGGCAACGGAAGGGTGAGGAGGTAGGGCAATGGGAAGGCACAGACAGCCTTCCAGGCAGGGACACTGGCGAGGGCCGGGCTGTTACCTTGCAGACCTCCACGAGGAATAGTTGCTGTGTGAGATGGAATTTCTGTCCTGCACATCTGTGCACTCTCCCAGCTTAGCGGGAACTCGGCCACTCAGACATATGATTCACATCAACTATGTTTTTCCTGACTTTCAGAGTTTTCTTTCTTTTTTTTTTTTTTTAAGAAAGGCTGACGTTATTATGAAGGAACTTTTTCCTCATAGGTTTCAACTGAGGTATCACTTAGGTTCCAAATGAGGTACCACTGGGAATGGCACCAGGGAAGACCTTCAGATGTAGTTGTTGTTTTTTAAAAATATACTTTATTGATTTTTTTTTACAGAGAGGAAAGGAGAGAGAGTTACAAACAGCGATAAGTTAGAAACATTGATGAGAGAGAAACATTGATCAGCTGCCTCCTGCACATCTCCTACTGGGGGTGTGCCCACAACTAAGGTACATGTCCAGAAATCAAACCTGGTGGACCCTTCAGTCTGCAGGCTGACGCTCTATCCACTGACCCAAACCGGTCAGGGCAGATGTAGCTTTTTTTTTTTTTTTTTAATATTGTTATTGATTTCAGAGAGGAAGGGAGAAGAAGAGAGGTAGAAATCAATGATGAGAGAGAATCACTGATCAGCTGCCTCCTGAAAGACCCACACTGGGAATTATGCCCAAAACCTGAGCATGTGCCCTGACCAGGAATCAAACCGTGATCTCTGGTTCAAAGGTGGATACTCAACCACTGAGCCGCACCGGCTGGGCCAGAGGTAGTTACTAATTTCCCCAGCCCTTCTCCAGAGATAGGTGAATGAGGGAATTTCCTGAGTGGGATTAAAAAAGTAGTGTTTTATTTTTGCCTGGAAACAAATTTAATTAATTTTTATTGAAAAAAAAGTTTTGGCAAACAGAAAAGGGTAAAGTGAGGAGATTTAATGTCAATTACCTAATAAAATTAAAACACCGCCTCCGATATGATCCTCATTTGATTTCCCTCCTAACCTTTTTCTGAACATTAATATACCACGATTTATCTGAAAATTTCAGATGGTTATTTCTAGCGAACCATCTTTTTAAATTATAAAAGTAATGTTTGCATAATGTAGAAAATCTGGTTAAAGAAGAAAAAAAAAATCCAGAATTTGTTTTTGCAGGGAATACAAAGTTTTTTTTTTTGAGACGCTTTCTTCCTCTTGTGTGTTTTGTTAAGTTTATCCTGTGTTTATAGTTTTATATCCTTCTTTTCTCCGCTTGGCCCTATCATCACATATCTCATGAGCTTTTGCCATGGATTGTTGGGGTTTTAAGAGACTCTTTTTCCACCTAGGGGTGACGCCAGAGGCAGAGGCAGAGGGGGATAAGTTGAGAGCCCGCAGCCCGAGTGCGGGCGCGGGTTAGACTTGGCCCTGGGTCTGGCAGGGCCGGTATGTGGCGACAGCGCCTGGGATGAAGAAGGAATGGGCTTGGACACCTAAGATGAACCACAGTCTGAAGCAGTGGGGAGCCATGAAGATGCTGGCAAGTGGCAGTGAGAGGGAGGCACAGATGTGCCTCCAGGCGGGGGAGGGGCTGTCCCCCTGAGATCAGGCAAAAGCTGCTCCAAAGCTTGGACGGGCTCTCTCCACATAGCTGTGGTTACCTTAATCGTTTGCAACGTGTGTATTCCTTTGGGTTGCCAAGAAGACTCAGCTGAGTGGATTTGGGCTCAGGAGATAACATTTTGTGAGGAGAACGGAGGCAGTTGTTGGGGATGGTGGTGGAGAGGGGCCTGAGGCGCAAGGACAGGCTGCTTTGCTAGAGACCCTCGTGGTCAGCCGACCTCTGTTGCCTCAGTTTACTTACTTGTAAAAACTTCCCAGAAGAAACATGGCACGTCTTGAACCAGCAGCAGCTTAGTACAGTGGTTTGAACTCAGGGCCTGACACTTAAAACAAATTTTGAGATATCATTGATTAATAACATCATATAAGTTTCAGGTGTACAGCATTCTAATTTGATATCTGTGTACACCAGAGCATGCTCACCACCTAAAGTCTTGTTTTCGTCCGTTACCGAGCATTTGACCACCTTTAGCCATTTCACTCTCCCCCATCCTCTTTCCCTCTAGCCACCATCAACCTTTTGTCTGTATCTATGAGTTTGTTTTGTTTTGTTAGTTCATTTGTGTGTGTTTTTTGTTTTGTTTTCTGTTTTATATTCCACCTATGAACGAAATCACAGTTTATCCCTTTTCCTCTGACTTACTTCACTTAACATAACATCCTCAAGGTCCATCCATGTTGTCATGAATGCCAAGGTTTCATCATTGCTATGGCCGAGTAATGTTCCATTACCCAGCTAGATCTATATCTGTATCTATACCTATTATCCATATCTATATCACATCTTTTTTTTTTTTACATTTTTATTGATTTCAGAGAGGAAGGTAGAGGGAGATAGAGATAGAAACATCAGTGATGAGAGAGAATCATTGACTGGCTGCCTCCTGCACGCTCCCCACTGGGGATGGAGCTTGCAACTCCGGGCATGTGCCCTTGATCGGCATCAAACCTGGAACCCTTTGGTCCACAGGCTGACGCTCTATCCACTGAGCCAAACCAGTTAGGGCTATCACATCTTCTTTATCTAATCATCTGTTGATGGACACTTAGGTAGCTTTCATAACTTGGCTATTGTAAATGGTGTTGCAGTGAACATAGCGTTGCATATATCTTTTGAATTAGTGTTTTCATATTCTTCAGATAAATACCCAAAGAGGAATTGCTAGATATAGTCTTAGTTTTTTGAGGAAACGCTATACTGTTTTCCATAGAGGCTGCAACAACTTATAATGCCACCAACAGTGTACAAGACTTCTCTTTTCTCCACATTCTCAAAGACACTTGCTATGTCTCATCTTTTTGATAATAGCCATTCTCATGGGTGTAAGGTGATTGATACTTCGTTGTGGTTTTGACTTGCATTTCCCTAGTAATTAGTGATGTTGAATATCTTCTCATGTGCCTGTTGACCATCTGTATGTCTTCCTTGGGAAATTATCTATTCAGATCCTTTGCCCATTTAAAAAAAATTGAGTAGTTTGTTTGCTTATTGTTGAGTTGTATGACTTTTAAAATATATTTTGGCTCTAACTCCTTTTTGAGGATATCTTCTTTCATTCCAAGGCCTGACATTTGTTTGGCTGTGTGGTCTTAGGCAAGTCATTTGACATATTTGAGCCTCAGTTTCCTGCAAAATGGTGATGATAATGGTTCTCTGTATGATTGTTACAAGGACTATAGAAAAGGCACTTGCAGGCCTGGCTGGGTAGCTTAGTTGGTTAAAGTTGTCCTAATACACCAAGGTTGGAGGTTTCATCCCGGATCAGGGCACATAGAAGAATCAACCAATGAACACACAAGTAAGTGAAACAAATCAAGGCTTTTCTCTCTCTCTCTTAAAACAACAAATAAATTCTAAAAAAGAAAAAGAAAAAAAAGATATGTAACATGCTTAGCATAGACCTGATTGGGATGGGATTCATTAGGGAGGTATAAAGGGCTCTGCATGCCCATGAAAGGGTGAGGTTATTCTGGGGTAGAGGAAATGGAGTGCTATGCCCTCTATTGTGTGATGGGACAGACATTATTACTGCCTTTCTACTGTCAAAGAGAGTTCTTTCGAAGCCAGCCTAATCCTCACCCTCGTTTCCCAGCCAAGAGAGGAAACGTTTTTTCTTGCTTGGAGTGAGGCTAAGCCAATCTACCTAATCAAGTGCAGGGGCAAGGCTCTGGGGCTGGAGCAGTGTGCAGCAGCAATGTGAATGAGAGGGAAGTAGCCACGAGAGTAAAGAGGCTCTAACAGGTTGCTGTGGGCTGTATTTATAGGTCTCCTTTAATATTTTGCAAGATATGAATAAAAGTAGAATTCTTTTTTTGTCCAAAAATGTATATATACACATTGAATAAGTATAAAGTCACTATTTTATTAAAATACATTTCATTTTAAAAATTGAGCTATCAACTGATAAAGTGTATATACATTTTGGGGGTCACTCTGTGTATATAACATAAAATCAACCATTGAAACCATTTTTAGGTGTATTAATTCAATGGCATTAAGTATATTTACCGGTACAGTGTTGTACAACAATTACCACTATCCATTTCTAGAACTTTTTCATCATCCCAAACAGAAACCTTGAGCCCATTAAACAATAACTAACTTCCCATTCTCCTTCCAGCCCTTGGTAACTTTTCTTATACTTTCATTCTCTTTGAATGGGATCAGAGAATATTGGCCCTCTGTGTTGGGCTTATTTCACTCCTCATAGTATTTTTGAGGTTTATCCATGTGGTAGCATGTACCAGAATTTCATGCTTTTAAGCCTGAGTAATATTGTATTGTATGTATATTTCACATTTTGTTTACCATTCACCTGTTGATTGATATTTGGGTTGTTTCCACTTTTTGGCTATTATGAATAATGCTACCATGAACACTGGGGTACAAGTATCTGAGTCCCTGCTTTGAATTCTTTGCATATTTACTAGAAGCAGCATGGCTGGCTTATATGGCAATTCTCTGTTTAACTTTGGTTGTGCATCTTTTGTTCTTATTATGTTTCTCAAGTCTTACAATTCTGTTACAGTCCCCCTTTATTTCATGCCAGTGATTTGTTGGAGAAACTATATTATCTCTACAAAATGATCCACATTCTAGATTTATGTATGTATGTATATATGTATGTATGTATGTATGTATGTATTTATTAGCGCCTCATGGTGCCATATAATTTGTTCCTGTGTCCCCTATGTTTCTGAAAACTGAAAGTTAAATATAGAGTCTTGATTGGATGCTGGTTCAAGTTTTCCACAGGAATATTTCATAGGAGTGCTCTGAATTTCCTATTGAGTCATATCAGGAGGCACGAGTTGTGCTTCTTTTTTTTTAAAAAAATCTATTTTATTAATTTTTTTACAGAGAGGAAGGGAGAGAGAGAGAGTTAGAAACATGGATCAGCTGCCTCCTGCATGCCCCCTTCTGGGGATGTGCCCTTGCCTGGAATCGAACCTTGGACCCTTCAGTCCGAAGGCCAACGCTCTATCCACTGAGCCAAACTGGTTTCAGTGAATTGTGTTTCTTAAACATAAATCTACTCTGAGAATGAACTGCCCAGCTATCTAGGCTTTTAGGATTAGAGTTCTCTGAGCTGCATTTCATGGGGGAAGGAAGTAACAGTCAGTGGCTACAGGGCTGCTTCTTCAGGTTTTCTGGGAAGAGTGTCCCCTTTCCCACACCAGCCGCCCTCAAGACCTGGTCTGGCCCATGGCTCTGAGATGAAGCTTCTGGAACCTCAGAGTTTCAGTAGCTCACCAAGTAGGGCCGGGGGAGATCTGCACCCTGGCTAGAAGGAGAAAGTAAAGGATGGAAAGACAAGGCCCTATGCTTATTTTATCTCTGGGCTTTGTACACAGTTGATGCCCAGGGAAAGTTGGTCTGTAGTGATGTTGGTCTGTAGTGATGACAGTCTACCCTTTACTGTCACTATGTACCCAGTGAAAAGAAAACATGTTTTCACAGAACTCTGCACATGAATGTTTATGGAAGCTTTGTTAATAACTGTGAACACCCGGGGACAACCCAAAGGTTTTCAGCAGGTGAAAAGATGAACAAACTATGTGCATCTCTCAGTGAAACAAAACCACTAGGCAATTAACAATAATTAACTACTAAGACACACAGCAACGTGGATGCATCTCAAGTTCATTACATTCAGTGAAAAAAGCCAACTCAAAAGTATGCTTCTATTCATATGGTATTCTAGAAAAGGCAAAACTGTATGGATAGAAAAAAGATCAGTGTTTTTAGGAACTAGGGCTGAGGAAGAGGTTGACTACACAGGAGCACAGGAGAATTTTGGAATAATTGGACAATTCTATATCTTGATTGCAGGGGTGTTTACATGATTATATACATTCATCAAAAGCTCTCAGAACTGAATTCTAGAAAGGGTAAATTTTATCACATGTAACATAAACCTTAAAACAAACTGTGGGAGGAGGGATGGTAGGTAGTATAGTGATTACCTGTCATTTTGAGGCCACCAGTCAAATCTCCCAATCCTGTTAGCTCCCAGATCACCACGGTCACCAGTTCAGAGATCACCCACAGCCTCCCAGTTCTCCACTCAGAGAAGTGTTGATAAAAGTCATAGCCACAGTCTCCTGTATAAACCAAAGAGACCTTTTATCCCTCTCTTGGGGACAGCTGTGAGTGGGCAGGTGAGTTGTGCTGAGACCTTGACCTTCTTACTGCTCTCAAGAACATCCCTGCTTCCTCCTCCTTATCACACCAATTCCCATTTTGCTTACAATGGCTAGGATAAGTTTCTGTTGTTTGTAAGTCATGAAACTTTATGATACAAATAAAGTAAGCGCAGGTAGAAAGAAGGAGAATGGGGGTGGGGGGGAGAAGTATCAATGGAGAAAGAGGAAGATGGAGAAGAGGAAGATAAGGACCAAGTAATGAATCCAGGTAAACCCACACTGGGGAGGCCAGCCCTTGTACAGGGGAGGTGTCTATCCTTGGTCCTGATAGTGCCACATTCCAGGCAGTGGTGTCTGGTTACCCCACTGTCGTCCTTTGTGGAGATGGTGATATGTCTGTGAGGTGGTTATGGCAGATGTGCGAATGTGCTCATTCTGTTGTTACTGGTTTGGGGTTATAATACAATGAATGACAACAGCTATTATTTATTACATGCCTACACTGTACCATGCATTCTTTTTTAAAAAAAGATTTTAAATAGATTTTTAGAGAGAGAGAGAAGGAATCATCTAGATTGCCTCCTGCAATCTTTCAGTGCACAGAATGACTCAACCAACTGAACCACACTGGCCAGGGCTGTAACATGCATTCTTAATTTCATTCCTAATGCCCTGGGGTAGGTATATTGTTCCTACTTTATAGAAGAGGAAACTGAGGCTTAAGAGATCAGGCAAGGCATTCCAAGACACACTGATAGTAAGTGGTTGGGCGAGGGCTCAAAAGCAGTTCTGACTCAGGGGACATGAATTCAAGGGATCATTTTATTTTATTTTTCAAAATTCTCACCTGAGGATATTTCCCCATTGATTTTTAAAGAAAATGGAAGAGAGAGAGAAAGACAGAGAGAAATATCAATGTTAGAGAAATACTTCGATTGGTTGCCTCCTGCACAAACCCCTACCAGGGCCCGGGCCAGGGAGGAGCCTGCAACTGAGGTATGTGCCCTTGACTGGAATTGAACCTGGGACCCTTTGTTCCGCAGGCTGAGGCTCTATTCACTGAGCCAAACCAGCTAGGGCTACTTTATCTTTTTAAAAATATGTTTTTATTGATTTTTAGAGAGAGAGTAAGGGAGAGGGATAGAAAGGTAGAAACATCAGTGAGAGAGGAACATCATCGATTGGCTGTCTCCTGCACACACCCTACTGGAGATGGAGCCTGCAACCTGAGTGCCCTGGCTTAGAATCTAACCATGACCTCTTGGTTCCTGGGTTGATGCTCAACCACTGAGCTGCACTGGCTGGGTGGGATCACTTTAGTTTTAAGGGAAGGGACAGGATGTCTAAGATCCCCAGAGTCAGTGTCCAGGATCCTGGTCCCCTTGAGATAGGCTTCATGGGGCCTCATCCCATTCATAGAATTCTCAAGCAAGTCATGTCTGTTTCATCACAGGTCTTTAAAAGGTCTGCAAGCCGAAACCGGTTTGGCTCAGTAGACAGAGCATTGGTCTGTGGACTGAAAGGTCCCCGGTTAGATTCCAGTCAAGGGCATGTACCTGGGTTGCGGGCACATCCACGGTGGGAGACGTGCGGGGGGCAGCTGATGGATGTTTCTCTCTCATCAAAGTTTCTAACTCTCTATCCTTCTCCCTTCTTCTCTGTAAAAAAAATCGATAAAATATATTTTAAAAATAAATAAGTAGAAGGTCTGCAAGGTCCAGATTATGGAAAGGAGTAGTTCTGACCTGGCAGTTTTTACAAAACACCTATGCCTGGCTCTCTGGGGGTGGGAGCCTGGCAGCAACAGTTTTAAAAAGCTCCCCATGGGACGCTGATGCAGGTGAGGGTGAGGACAAAGGCAGGCTTAGAAGAGGCACAGTCAGGCGATGTGACCATGCTCAGCGATCTCCCTCAGAGCAGCGGGTCAGAGAAGGGTGCAGCCACTTCGGTATACTGTGGTCCAAAGCAATGGTAATAATCTTCTATCTGTGCCCATGAGAAAATTGTTCCAGGGTAGTTAGTACCAGAAGGTTCAGGGATCTCCCATAGAGGTCTCCTAAACCCCACACCCTTGTGGGTTCTGGGTAAGGTTACTAGTTTACACCCTCCTCCCCCTGCCCCGGAAAGTGTACTGGGTCAATTGCCATCAATTTTCTGAAGGTAGGACCATAACCTTTCCTCTTATGGTATTTCTCCAGGTGTCCTGGGGTCAAAGATGAGAATGGAGACAGAGGTAGAGTGTGTGTGGAGTGCCTCATTTAGATTAGAGCAGGCCCCTGAAGCTCCTTTCAGTTGCTGCTTTCACCATTTCTCTGCTGTGTTGTCAACTATCTCCCATCTCCCTGCCATGGTCCCCTTCCCTACTGTTTGCCGGTCATCTCTGACCCCGGTCTCTGCCTCCTCCTGTCCCTGGTGGTACTGGCTGGCTATGCAGAGTTGATGATACATCCTCACCAGGTCCCTGAATCTTTGGACAATACTCTTTTGCCTGTGCCTAAGAGTGTACAAATTTCTGGGGTTTACAATCCTTCTATTTCATTTTAGCTTTTTAAGGGGAGAAGATGCGTATGTCCCATGCTTGAGTACCTAATGGTGTGTCCTCCCCTCACATCATTGGTGTGGCCCCCGTTTTACTCTGAGCCTTCTGGGATGAGGCATGCTTCCTTTGTCATCACCATCATGACCATTTACTGAATATTTACCATGAACCAAAGAGCACTATGATAAGAGTTAACATACATGTTGTCCTGCAAGCAACCATGAAATTGTTATTATTATCCTCCTATCCCCATTGTGCAGATAAGAAAAACAAGGTACATATTGGTTTCTGGCAACATAGAAGTAATTTCCCAAAATAACGTAGTTGAATAGGTTCCCTATGATATATGTCTCCCTCTTCCTACCCCTTTAACCTCAGATCTTTGCATTCCGAGTGGAGCTCAGTTTATAGTGATCAGGAGCCTTTATTTCACTACTCCTCTGACCTTCACATTGTGGTGTTGAGTGTGGCCCACTTCCTTATGGTAATTTCTTTTCTGGGGTTCTAGTTGCTGCTCATATCATGGATCTCATCACCCACCCCTCCAACTATGCATTAACAACTTTCCATACACATGTGAATCTTTAATATGATTATTTAAGTTATCTTCCAAAAATACTTCTTTTAATGTCTCCAAGCACTTTATGACAACACTAGAGGCCCAATGCACAAAATTTGTGCAAGAGTAGGCCTTCCCCCGGCTGCAGGTACCGGCTTCCCTCTGGCACCCGGGACTGGGTTTCCCTTGCAGCCCTGGTTTTATCCAGAAGGTCATTAGTCTAATTAGCATATTATGCTTTTATTATTATAGATAAAGAGTACCTATAGAATGGTGTCACTTAATTCCACAGGTCACAGTGTGTGTGTGTTTAAGAAGCCAAAACATAATAGTCATGATCCCTGATTGTCAGGATTCTTGCTGAAAAACATGTTGTTTTCTTTATATTTTTGTTATATCAATAATTAGTACTTATTATAAAGGTAAAATAAGCATAATCTGGATAACTTTCAAAAACCATATAAAGAAGAAAACCAAAATCACGTATAATTTCAACCCTAACTCTGATGATTCCCTGAGAACCTCCTCCACCCAACTTTTGGGTCCACCCAAGTTGTTTCCAATGGCTTTACCATAGGAACAGCCTGTCTTGGGGTATGCTTGAGCTTCTTCTAAATCCTCTCAAACAAGTAGCACCTGGGCTCAGCAAGCCCCATACCTCTTGCTAAGTGGCTCCAGGTCTGGCACTAGTAGCAGCTAACCTTGGTCTCACCTGGGTACCTTCAAGCACAATACAAGAAGTAGCCATCTGAAGATTGCTTTGGAGCTTACTAGTATGCTACACAGGCTATGGCTGACCTTGGTCTGCATCTCCCAAGAGCCCCCAGAGCCAGTGCATCTAGGGGACAGCTTCAGACCACGTTGAGGCACCACCACTCAACCATCTCCACAAGCAATACATTTAAGGGGTGAACTCAGTGGGTACCAGACCCCCTAAACGGTAACTCCTGCTCTGCAGAGGGGACCTCTGCACAACTGATCATCTAAGGTGGTGGGAGGTCAGTGATAAGTAGTCACAGCCCATCCTTGTAGCTGATCAGCCTGGGTAAATCCATCCCATTGACATGCAATAGCAATCAAGACTCAATTACAATAGGAAGGTGTATACAGCCCACTTATAGGGGTGCATCTCAAATACTCAGCTGGGGTGATCAGGAAGGCTGTGCCACTGGACCCTACAGGACAATTACTGCATTAGGCCATGTTACCAAGGCTAGGAGATGTAGCAAGTCTACCTAATACATAGAAGAAACATTTCATAATGAAAGAAGAGTACAAAACTCCAGAAAAAGAACTAAACAAAATTGAGACAAACAATCTACTTGTCCCTTTCTCTACCTCTTGACTCTACTTGGATCTAGTTATTTCCCATCGTAGATATAAAGGCCTTTAGAAACTAAGTTCAAACCACTGGTTATAAGGATGCTCAGGGAACTTAGTGAGGCTTTCAACAGAATAAAAAAGAACCAGTTAGAAATGAAGACTACTCCAAGTGAAATAAAGAATACTTTATACGGAATCAACAGTAGAGTAGGTGAAGCCGAGAGTCAAACCATTAATTTGGAATACAAGGAAGCAAAAACACCCAATCAGAACAGCAAAAAGAGAAAAGAATAAAAAAAATTAAAAAAAGGGAAGATTGTAAGGAACTTCTGGACAACATTAAGCATATCAACATTATATCATGGGGATTTTGGAAGGAGAAGAGAGAGAGCAAGAAATTGAAAACCTATTTGAAAAAATAATGATAGAAAACTTCCCTAACTTGGTGAAGGAAACAATCTACAAGTCCAGGAAATCCAGAGAGTCCCAAACAACAAGACACATCATAATTAAAATGCACAAGGTTAAAGACAAACAGAGAATCTTAAAAGCAGCAAGAGAAAAGCAGTTAGTTACCTACAAGGGAGGTCCCATATGACTTTCAGCTGATTTTTCAAAATAAACTTTGCAGGTCAGAAGGGAGTGGCAAGAAATATTAGAAATGATGAAAAGCAAGAACCTACAACCAAGATTATTCTATTCTGCAAAGCTATTATTTAGAATCGATGGACATGTAAAGAGCTTCCCAGACAAAGAAAAGCTAAAGGAATTCATCATCACCAAAACAGTATTATATGAAATGTTAAAGGGCCTTCTTTAAGAAGAAGAAAAAGAATATGAACAATAAAATGGCAATAAATATATCTCTATCAACAATTGCATCTACAAATAAAATGAACAAGCAGAACAGAAATAGACTCATAGATAAGAGAAGTTTGTTAGTTTCTAGAAGGGAGGGGAGTTAGAGGAATGGATGAAAAAGATGAAGGGATTAAGAACTACAAATTAGTCATTACAGTATAGTCATAAGGATGTAAAGTAATAACATAGGAAATATCCTACCTAATAAAGAGGGACTATGCTAATTGACTGCCACACCCTCAAAGATGAAGGTGCCCACAGCCACAATATGGCAGCACCCAGTCCCCTCAGCCCCCCAGCTGCCCAGGGCTGGCCCAAGATGCAAGCAACTTTTGGATGGCAGCTGCCCAGCCGCCCATGGCTGCCTGAAGCTCAGATAACCAGAGCTGGCCAAGCCTTGCGCTGCCGGCAGTGGCAGCAGCAGAAGTGTGATGGGGGCTTCTTCTTCCCCTGATTGATGGGGCACCTCTTGACCCTGAGGGCTCCTGGACTGTGAGACAGGGCAGGCTGGGCTGAGGGACCTCCCCCTCCCTCCAGTCCATGAATTTTCATGCACTGGGCCTAGTCAACAATATTCTAATAACTAGGTGTGGTGCTAGATGGATGCAGGATTTATTGGGGTGATCACTTATTAAGTTAAATAATACCTGGTTATTGGAATGTACATCTCAAACAAATATAATGATGCAAGTCAATTGTAAGTGAAAATTAAAAGATGATTGAAAAAAAGATTTTCATGTAACCATCTAGTTTTTTGCCTGTGCTGTTATAGATGTATGTAATGGGGTTGCCTTGCTATTTGGCTACATATGACAGAAATCATCCTCAGTAAGATGATGCTTGGCCTTCTGAGACTGTGAGGGTCAGGCATTGCTGTCTCTGCTCTGAACAGGACTGAGCTCAGTGGACATTTGGACCCTTGCTTGCTCAGCCAGACCCCTTCTTCTAGTGCTTTTGGAGATTCTTCTGCCAGCCCACCTCCACCCCCAGATACAGGCAGACACACCTGGGGAGGGCACCCATCAGCATACTTTGGCTCAAGGCTGGTATGTGGTCCAAGCAGTGTCAGCTAGAATCTTTGTGGGCAGAGCCGTGAACTTGAGGAGAGGAATTCTCATTTCTCTGGCACTTCTAAAGGCCTTTACATTTACAATGGGGAAAAAAACTAGATCCAAGTAGAGTCAAGAGGTGGAGAGAGGGACAAAACTCTGCTACACAGACACAGCTGGGCCTGACACAAAGCAGTATTTTGCTTAGCAGTTGGTGGGCCAAAGTGGTCCCTTTTTGCTCCGTCTGGGTTTCCATCACTTGTTTATAGAGACTCAGTCCTAGACTCAGTGGGGTTGGAGAAAGAATAGGAGATGAGGGTATGAGGTTGGACAGATAGGCCAGAGGAGATTGTGGAGGAGGACCTTGAATATCATACATACCTGGGCCAGAAAAATCAAGGACCCCCAAAACTCAGGGCTGAGAGGATAGCTTGGAGGTAAACTGAGAATACTGCCATTGGAGATAGGCAAACAGGTCTCTGCCCCGAGCCAGGCCTCAGAGGACTCAATGCTTCTGAGTGCCTTCCTCCAAAGGTTCCAACCTCTCCTCCATCCCCTTGGATGTCTGAGTTGGGCTGGAGCACCAGCGGGGCTAGGTACCCTGAGCCTGCACTGGGGCCTGTGTGGCCCATGGTCTCCAGAAGCCTGTTCCTCAAAATCTTTGAAGTCTCACTCTGCCCACTTAGACCAGTCAGAGCTGCCCTCCTAGCAGAATCGTTGAGCCAGGACCAGGTGTTATCCTGGGGCCTGGGCCTGGGCCCCATTTCCAGGAGGGCAGCCTAGTGAGTGGATGGCTCCTGTAGCCAGCACAGTATTTTTTTTTGGTGGGATCATATAACTGAGTCATTCAGGATACAGGACAAATTCAAGGCTCTGGGCTAACCATGGTCAACTGCTAACTCTTAGGCTTAACCGGGTGTGAGGCCAGGCTTCAGTTCTCGCCTGGCGGTGCTCCAACGGCAGCGCTGACTCGGAGCGACAGCACATGAAGGTGGTGGGGTTGGCAGCAAGGGCCCTCTGGGTGCCCTCCCCACCTTGCCAATGGCACTAGGATGGTCACTCCAGGCAATCTTCTGGGTGTTACTCATCCCCTCCCGGGGCTTTCAACACCGGCTCCACAACAAGGGGCTTTTCCATGGATGCTTTTGCTTGCTGTGAAGTTATGGGGAGCATGCATGGGTCTGTTCTTTTCACTCTGGCCATGGGCCCTCTCACCTTTCCTTCCTCTGGAAGGGATGGGTGTGGTCAACAGGACAAGAGATCATAGTCTAGGAATTCAGTGATGATGGCCTAAAGAGTTCTAGAGGAGTTATGGTTGGAAGATGTGCTGTCTGTGTTTATGCTATAAAGGCCCCCAGGGGTAAATTTAACATGATCTGAAAATAAATAATTGCACATAATTTTGCATACTCTAGGAAGACTTCCCTTTGTGATCATTACCCCAGGGAGGCCTCACACAACCTTTGAAGAGTCCTGGAAGCCAGCACTCAGGGCTGCACCGTGGGTGATGCAGTGTCATGAGTAGTGATGGAACTGGCATGAAATAAATGGTGTTAGGGCACTGCAGAAGCAGGAAGGTCCATTTTTTAAAAAAAAATATA
Organism: Lasiurus borealis; assembly: GCA_004026805.1. Lineage (NCBI taxonomy): Eukaryota > Metazoa > Chordata > Mammalia > Chiroptera > Vespertilionidae > Lasiurus > Lasiurus borealis. The sequence continues at coordinate 27,012 of PVJN01025970.1, forward strand.
TTTTATTGATCTTTTTACAGAGAGGAAGGGAGAGGGATAGAGAATTAGAAACATCGATGGGAGAGAAACATCAATCAGCTGCCTCCTGCACGCCCCCCACCGGGGATGTGCCTGCAACCAAGACACATGCCCCAACTGGAATCGAACCTGGGACCCTTTAGTCTGCAGGTTAACACTCCATCTACTGAGCCAAACTGATTTTGGCCATATTGTTATTTATTTATTTATTTGTTATTTATTTGTTATTTTTTTAAATTAATGTGTTACATGTATACATATCTTCCCATTGCTTCCCCCCCCCCCCCGGCATACCCTAATCCCCCAGTGTCTTGTGTCAGCCATATTGTTTTAATATAAACAGTTCTTGAAGAACCAATGCACTGTGAGTAATAACAGCCTTGCTATCATTTCCTCGAAGTGAGATTCGCAGGTCGAAAGTCAGGAGGAAGAGATGGGTGAGAAGGCAGGGGGAAGAGTCTCTTTTGGGACCAGATGAACAGAAGCCAGGCACTGTATGGGCTCTTCCCCTCCCTGACCCCCTGTCACCAGATCTAGCCAGTTCTCCTCAAGCATGGCTGTGGGACTGGGATGAGTGGGGTTGCTTCACAGGACTGGGGTGGGTGGGGTGGCTATCAGAACGTTCAGAAATTTCTTCTTGAGCTGCTCAGATTTCTGGAGATGGCTCTTCCAGTGTGCTGGGTGGGGGTTAGGAACCTGGCTGCCAGTGTGGGGGAGGAGGCTGTGGGTGAGGCACATCTCAGCATTTAACATGTAACCCAGCATTGGACCTCGTTTTGAGGGTGGTGCCCTTCCTTCACTCTGCCTGCTATGTCAGTTCAGGAAAAAGCACGCCTCCAGTGTTGGTTGGAATGAGGGGTGGAATGGGATGGGCAGGACCCTCCATCCTCCTGTTTTGGCTCCACCTTCTCCAGTATCCCTCCTCACGCTCCACTGTCAGAAGTACCTGGTGCCGCTGATTCCTGAGCCACTTGGCAGTTCCTCGGCTTTATGGGATGTTTCCTTTACTTGCACCACAGCTCAGGATTGAGTTTTCTGAAGTCTGGTACATTGGTTACCTTTTATCTAGTTGCTTTCCAGCTTCTAAAATGTTGCTATTGATACTTCTATTCTCTTTTTCCTTATGAATTTTTAACCTTCAGAAAAAAAAAAGAAAGAAAAGAAAAAGAAAAAAGATCGCAACCTGGCTGGTGTGGCTCAGTGGTTGAGCATCGACCCATGTACCAGAAATCACAGTTCCATTCCCAGTCAGGACACATGCCTGGGCTGCGTGAGCAATCCCCAGTAGGGGGCATGCAGGAGGCAGCCAATCGATGATGTTTCTCTCTCATTGATGTCCCTATCTCTCTATCCCTCTCTCTTCCTCTCTGTGAAATCAATAAGAACCTATTAAAAAATTGATTTCAGAAAGCACGGAGGATGAATGCGTTGGCCCGGCCTCACACTGTTAAGCTGACAGAGCGATCTCTCTAACATTTAAATCTGATTACATCTCCCTTCTGTTCAAAATACTTCCATTGCTCCCCATTGGCAGCAAGATTAAAAAAAAAAAAAAGAAATCTGTGCATGACATTTTGAAGTCTTTGTTCTAAATCAGAGTTTTTATTGGATTCTATTAATTTTAATGAAAGAGGAATTTCAGGACACCTAGCGATAGAGTCAAACGTTCACTTTTGTTCTCTATTAAATGTCAATGCTGAACAGTGTTTGGCTATCACCTGCATCATTTCTGTCCCCTTTTCTCTGGGAAACTTTAATTGCTGAATTGCTCTGAGCCCTGAATTGGTCGGAATTGGGGTGCAATGGTGTGTGTGTGTGTGTGTGTGTGTGTGTGTGTGTGTGTGTGTGTGTATGTTCACACCTGTGGCCGCAGCCCTGAGCAGCTGCAGGAAATTTCCGGTTTATGTTGCCAGCAGTGAGAAGGCAGACTCTTTTTTTGTATTCTTTCTGGGGCATAACTTACAGCTGGTGATAAAACTTGTTCAGTCTCCCTCGCTATGCCATCACATTGGACCACACAAACACTTGGCTTAGGTAATCCTGCTAGAGTAGAGGGACAAGCTTTTCCCCAGATGGATTAGGGAGAGACACATCCACAATGGGAGCTGGCAGGATCACCAAAAGGTGGAGGGATTGGCATCTATTTTCTCTTTTCCCCAGTGATAACACGAAGGATAGTTATGAACAAGTGAAGTTGCATTTGGTAGATCTTGCTCAAAAAGAGAATGTATTGACCTATTTACTCTCTTACCATAGATAAAAAAAAAAGTGCCATCACGAGTGACTCCAACAGAGTGTTAGGACTCAGAGTGGCTTTGCTAAGAATCTCTCAAAAAAAGGCAATGCAGACTCTTCGTCGTGTTTTTCCTTTGTCCTTGTCCCTCTTCCCAAAAACAAAACACACGGACTTTCTAGTTCAACCACATGGAACTCCCCATACTTGCCAGGCAATAGGTTACTTTCTGGGACATGCAGTTTTGCAGCCTGCGCCCTCTGCCTGGAAAACCTACTCTAACTTTTCTATTCCAGCGAGGTTAGCCTCGTTGCTATTTTTCAAACATGCCAGTCATA
>PVJN01025971.1:0-29500 GCA_004026805.1 Lasiurus borealis
ACAGGCATAGAGCACTGCCTCCTATGCAAGGTGGGGAATGTTTTTCAGGGCCATCTTCCATGGTACTTTACACAATGTGGTGCTCAACTGGCACTTGTTGATGGTGACAGTGGTTTGACTGGTGGTACTAATACCAAGAATAGTTATAAGTTAACAATGAACATTTATTGGTGCTTAATATATGCCAGGTAAAATAGGTATTTTACATTCATTATCCTATTAAATGCTCTCATAGCAATTCTATGAACCAGGTACTAGTGATTTCTCAATTTTACAGATGATTAAAGTGTGGTTTAGAGAGTTGTGTTGATTTGTCCAAAGTCACATGGCTAATAGACTGGGTTCAAACCTTCCACTAGTAGACCCTTCATTATTCATGATTCTATGGCATCAAACCTTTCCTGGTATTTTCTCCTAAGAGCCCTGTCCTGGCCCCCTTTCCCAGTATAGTGGGACAATTATGTTTTTGATAGGAAATTTTACTTCACTAAACCTGTTTCCTTATGTACTTAAAAAAAAGGGGGGGGGGAGAAGTTGGTGGTTCATAATACTTAGGCTATCCATTTCGTTTTGCATTTCTACCCCATCCATTCCCCCTCTCCCCCAAAGGTATACTTGTCTCATTCTACAGAGCAATTTTCTAGCATTAAAGCAAGTTTGGTGTAGTTCACTGGTTCCCAAAGTGTGTCACTCGTCCAATAGCCATAGCTAGGAACGATCAGAAATGCAAATTTCTTGAGTCCTATTCTAGACCTACTGAATCAGACACTCAGGGGTGGGGCCCAACAATTTGCTGCACAGTATGGTTTGAGAAGCATTGGTCTAACGGCAAACTGCGGCTCGCAAGACACATGCAGCTCTTTGACCTCTTGAGTGTGGCTCTTCCACAAAATACCATGGATCGGGCAAGTTTATTTTGAAAAAATGGCATTAGAAGAAGTTTAAGTTTAAAAAATTTGGCTCTCAAAAGAAATTTCAATCATTGTACTGTTGATATTTGACTCTGTTGACTAATGAGTTTGCCGACTGGTCTAAGGAAAACAAACTTGGGGTCTCAAATCAGTAGGACCAAGCTGAAGTTCACTTCTGCTAAATGGGTGGTGCTCTCATAGACCCCACCCCATCAATTTTCTGGTCTCTGTTTCCTTTTCTCTAAGATGGGACATCATAATCTGACAGTCTATCTAGGATGTGGACAAATTGGAGAATGTTGGAAAAGTTCATTTTAAACATTACGGCATCATTGCTGTCCTTATTATCTTCCCATAGAGTCCTCTGCCTTATGCACAGCCCATATTCTCCCTTCCCACTGAGATATAAACCCTATAGCAACTTATTTTTGGCCACAAAAGGGTATAGCAATATGTAGATAGCAGGTAACTAGTTTTATCTTATTTATTTGTTATTATTTTAATATATATTTTTATTGATTTCAGAGAGGAAGGGACAATGAGAGTGAGACAGAAACATCCATGATGAGAGAAAAATCATTGATTGGCTGCATCCTGCATACCCAACACTGGGGACCAAGCCTAAAACATGGGTATATGCCTGGGCCAGAAATCAAACCAAGACCTCCTGTTTCACAGGTTGATGCTCAGCCACTGAACAACACTGGCTGGCCATGGGTCACTATTTTTTTAAAATATAATTTATTGATTTTCTACAGAGAGGAAGGGAGGGGGCTAGAAAGTCAGAAACATCAATGAGAGAGAGACATCGATCAACCTCCTGCATGCCTCCTACTGGAGATGTGCCCGCAACCAAGGTACATGCCCTTGACCAGAATCAAACCTGGGACCTTTCAGTCCGCAGGCCAATGCTTTATCCACTGAGCCAAACCGGTTCCAGCTATGGGTCACTATTTTTAGAGGACTTGTAAATGATTAGATTTAGTTCTTGCATCAGTTCTGTGAGATAGAATCATGAGGAAGCTGAGGCCTAATGTGTTCATGACTTGCCTGAGTTGCCACAGCAAGTTTTTAGTGAAGCTAACTAAGGCTTAATTCAGTCTCTTGACTCAATCTCCAGTGCTTTCCATTAGGTCATGCTGGATAAAACCAAAGACAAAGGACAGGCAGCTGTCCACATGAAACGTCACCTTGGCTGCATGTTGTAATCATCTGGGGGAGATTTTAAAATTCCCCTACCAATTATTCTGAATCTTTGGGCCTGGGACCCCAGCATCAATATATTGTAAATCTCCTCACGAGGTTCGATTGTAGTGAAGATTAAACACACAGCTTTAAACTCCCTGAAAGTTCTAGTAGGCAGTGCTGCTTGACTCCAGCTGCACATTAGAATCACCTGAGGAACCCTAAAAAATACCTCTGCCTGTTCCCACCCCAGATCACAGAGCAGGGATCTCTAGGGTTGGTGGTTACCCTTACTTTTTAATTCCTGATGACTCCACTGTGTAGCCAGGGTTGCAAACCAGAGCATTATGCCATCTCTTTGGGTTTAAGCAGGCTTGCCATCCATCACGTGGGTCTCACCCATCTCTTGTCCCAGCCTCATCCCTGGGCAAAGAAGCCCTTGCTAAAAATGTGGAACCATGCTGCAGAGTTCAATGCTTGTCAGTTTTGTGTTCTTTTTATTATCCATAACCAGAGCAGCTGTGATGGAGGATTATCCTGGAAACCACACCCAACTTCCTATCTCTGAGCTTATTGGAGTCCCTCAACCAACGTGCCATGAATACCAGTCAGCATTTACCTCTAGCTCAGTGGTTCTCAACCTTTCTAATGCTGCTTACCCTTTAATACAGTTCCTCATGTTGTGGTGACCCCCAACCACAAAATTATTTTTGTTGCTACTTCATAACTATAATTTTGCTACTGTTAATGAATCGTAATGTAAATATCTGTTTTCCGATGGTCTTAGGCTCTACAGCAGCAGTTCTCAACCTGTGGGTCTCGACCCACAGGTTAAGAACCACTAGCAGGGACACCTAAGACCATCAGAAAACACAGATATTTAGATTACGATTCATAACAGTAGCAAAATTATAGTTATGAAGTAGCAACAAAAATAACTTTATGGCTGGAGGTCACAACAACATGAGGAACTGTATTAAAGGGTAAGCGGCATGAGAAAGGTTGAGAACCACTGCTCTAGCTACTACATTTAGGATTCTCTTGCATGACGAAGTTTCTTTAATAGGTAGTCCAAGGCCAGAGGAAGAGATGCTGACTTTATTAAAATTCTTTTGGATGGGCCCACCGATTGACAACACATGCTCATTAATATAACGAGAAGCATCTGCCTTCCTCCTGCAGGCGAGGCACACCCAATCCTAGGAGCCAGGATGGCACAGCCTTCAGGAGGGTGGAAGCTGCCACTCTCTTGTGGCTGCTTTGACATGAGGCCTCTTGGGGACCTTGGAAAAACAAATCTTCCATAATGGGGAACGAGTCAGTTCTGCCTCTCCTGAAGTCCACTCTTCACGAAAGGATGGTACAAGGAGACTGCCCAGCTGGCCATCCTTGCCTACGTGCATCCCTGTTAATACAATATCAGGCAAGTGTGGTCCCCTTTGGCTTTCTGGGGTTGCCGGCTACAAATCCAGGATCTCAGAATCTCTTGGGAGGGAGTCGGGGCTGGGAATTTGAGTCCTTAGCCAGCAGCCCTGGGCTTTCCTGGCTTTCTGAAGGTGTACACAACACGGGCATGTTTTATTTTTATTTTTTTAATATATTTTATTGATTTTTCACAGAGAGGAAGGGAGAGGGATAGAAAGTCAGAAACATCGATGACAGAGAGACATCGATCAGCCGCCTCCTGCACACCCCCCACTGGAGATGTGCCCGCAAGTAGGGTACATGCCCCCGACCGGAATGGAACCCGGGACCTTTCAGTCCGCAGGCCGATGCTCTATCCACTGAGCCAAACCGGTCTCGGCAACACGGGCATGTTTTAGAAAGTCTGAGTACACCTGTCTCAGGAGTAAACAAATGAAGCCCTTGGACTGGAGAGCATTGAACTGAGCGGGCCGGGCCCAGTAAGTCAAGAGATGAGGGGGTTGTGGCAGCGTCTGGGGAACACGAGATGAGAAGGCGTGTGCCTTGCGGGGCAGCTGTCCTCTTATCTCCTTAGATATTCATAGCCAATTGCTTCCATTGTGCCTCACTTTATTAGCTTTAGCGCGGTAGTTCAGCTTTTACTCAGGGCACCTGGGTTTATGGCAGCAATATTTCTCACAGTGTCACAGATAAAATATCAAGTTAATAACAGACTCCCTGCTAATGTAAATCGCACGACGAAGGCAATCAAGTGCGAGGGCAGGCCCATACCCGAGGATCCTCAGCCTTCGGATTTTGAGAAAGTAATCGGAGGGACTGGGAACACTTTACGCTTGCTAAGAAGATGGGATACATGATTTGTGTTAAGTGGTAGCAGCTGCAGAAAAAAAGCATTTTCCTACACCTGCCTCTTTCTAAGGGGCCAGCGGCTCCCAGGGGCTCAGGCGAAAGCTTAACTGTGGGATTAGAGAGAGACTGCTCTCTCCCACGCCTCCCCTCTCTTTTATTGCCACTTCTCAGCCTCAATGGGTGCAGGAACCAGCTGGTTCCCCCCACGTGTCATAAAGAGGAACCCATTACGGGATGATGAGGGACCTGGGAGGTCTCTTGGCAATCTCTGAGATTTCCTTTCCTTTTCCTCAGTTACAGTGGGGTACCTGCTGGGCAACCCTACTGCTGCCACTTGTTGCTGAGAATTTTAACAAGGCTGGGGGAGGGGGTGTCGGTGCAGTGTTTGTGATGAGAAGGCTGTGACTCCATCCTTCCGAAAGCCTGGAGCGTATGAGGTGATGCTCAGGAGAGGAGAGGCCCTTGGTGCCAGCTCCCTACCAGGGCTTTGGAACTGTGGATGCCCACTGAGATCTGAAGCAGGGGCAGTGGGCAGAGGGGATGCTGTCTGACACATGATTGTCCCAGTGCCCAGAAGGCCCCAAGGCCACTGGGTGCTCCCCAGTTGCAGCCTGGACCTCTGTTTTTGCCAGTCTGGAGTCACCAGAATCAGAAACCCATTTGCCCAACACCGTAATGGAACTAATTCTAATATTCTTTTCATCGACTCCCAGAAGATGGATCCCATCTTCACCACCCCTCTGTCCACCTGGTCCCAGGCCTACCTCAAGCCTCCCAGGATAACTTGCTCTTTCCATTGGGGAAAATTTAGAGAGAAATGTCAGCCTCAGAGGTCAGCTCATTCACCGCTTGCAACCTAGGTGAGCAAACAGGCTCAGACAGGTTTAGTGGCTTGCCCAGAATTTACAGTACAGCCGGGATGAGAGGAGGTCTCTGATTTCCAAATCTGTGGTCCACTCAACACTCCACCTGATCTGGGAGAGCCCGTACTGTTACTGTACCATGTGCACATGCTCAGAAAACTCTGCCCAGACCACCCCACCCAACAAACCCCATGCCACAAGAGAGGTTGTTGGAGCATATAGCTCTTAGACTTCATGCTTGCCGCCGAGTGGGTAGGGGACAGTGGAAGGGCGTGAGGGAGGGTGAGGTGTGGGTAAGGTCTTGTCCACAAGATGTGAGGAGAGAAGCAGTCCCATTTTTATGTGCAGGGCGGAAGGAAGGCCTCCGCTGACAGCTGGGGTGATGGATGGTGTGGGAGAGTACATGGGGCGTGAGCAGTAATGTGATCCAGGGTGCACGCTGCGGGCTATTACAATTTGAATGTGTTATCAATGGAAGGAAGTTGAGGAATAGAAAGCTGTTTTATTAAGCCCCCTGAAGTTACGCTCCCAGCATTCTGAAAAGGTTTATGAATTGTCGTGAATTATAAGCCGGATGACAAATGCTGATGCCTGGAGAATCCCTGATTGCTGCTTCTGTTGCAGGCAATGCTCTGTGGAGACGATTTAAAACAACAACAGTCTTATGTATTTTAAAGCATCACAGGCAGGAGAGAAAGAAAGAGCTCCGGGAGCAGGGTGAATTTACCTGCCTGTGAACCAAGTTTGCTGTAAATCCTCCCTATGACTTTTATCTGTTTTCCTCCCTTTGATACTGTACACTTCTCCAGGCACACTGCCTGGGGTTGTATCTTGTGCGTTATCCCACGGAGGTCTGAGCAAGTCACTCGCTGGATGAGACTAGAACTCCAAACAGATCAGAGGATGTGTAACTAGTCCTATTTTGTGAAATCTGCCCCTGCCTGTCCCTACCCCCAGTGTCTACTTCAAGATAATAAAAGGTGAGGCGAATAGGGGCCGCTCATTTCATCTTTAGGACTCCGGCAGGGTTCTGCTGGTTGTGTCAGATGGTGACACTGTTTCTGTGTTTCTTCCACCCCCACATTGGAGGTGCTGAGGCCTCAGTCCCTGGGATCTCCGTGTCAGCATGCAGCTTGACATCAAGAGCCTTTGGTTATATTTGAGACCTGCTACAGGATGGCTGTGGAGTTAGTCTCTGAGAAGCCCATTATTTCCTAACTGTTAAATGGGATAAAAACGTCAGAGTTCCCCAGCTCCGAGCTTGGTGATAAGAAGCGAGAGAAGGGAGATAGCAAAGGAGGGTGAAGTGGTTTTCATATATTCGTTATCTCAGAATTTCATGGTGTATGTGTTATCTGTACTTTATTTTTTTAAGATATATTTTATTGATTTTTACAGAGAGGAAGGGAGAGGGAGAGAGAGAAACATCGACGAGAGAGACATTGATTAGATGCCTCCTGCACACCCCCTACTGGGGATGTGCCCACAACCAAGGTACGTGTCCTTGATCGGAATTGAATCTGGGACCCTTCAGTCAGCAGGCCGATGCTCTATCCTTTGGACCAAAACTGTTAGGGCTGTACTTAATTTTTTAAAAAAAAATATTTTTATAGATTTTAGAGAGGAAGGGAGAGGGAGAGATAGAAACATCAGTGATGAGAGAGAATCATTGATTGTTTGCCTCCTGCATGCCCCACACTGGTGATCGACCCCGAAACCCAAGCATGTTCCTTGACCAGGAATCGAACAGTGACTTCCTGGTTCATAGGTTGATGCTCAACCACCGAGCTATGCCTGCCAGGCTATCTGTATGTTAGAGAGGAGAAAACTGTGGTTCTGAAAGTTAACAAATTGCTCTGTGAAAAATACATTGGAAATGCTTGGGACCAGTGGTTCTCAACCTTTCTAATGCCGCGACCCTTTAATACAGTTCCTCATGTTGTGGTGACCCCCAACCATAATATTACTTTTGTTGCTACTTCATAACTGTAATTTTGCAACTGTTATGAATCGTATCTGTGTTTTCCAATGGTCTTAGGCGACCCCTGTGAAAGTGTTGTCCGACCCCCAAAGGGGTCGCGACCCACAGGTTAAGAACCGCTGCTTGGGACCTACTTGTATTTGGCTCCCAAACTCCTGTTTTCCATCACACCAGGTCCTCCTTGCTTACCCTGGTGCAGAGCTACTCAGCATCAGTGTCACTTGGTAATGTCACTTTGGCCCATCTTAGACCCAGGGTTCAGAGACTACAGTTTGACAAGATTCCCCAGGTGCTTTCTGAGCACAATTAAAGTTGAGAAGCACCGAGGAAGCAACACAACTGAAGGGCTGGAGAAGTGTTTATGGCCAGGTGCAGAGAGAGGTGGGCCAGCACTGGCCTGGGTTCTGGAAATCTGCGTAGGGAAAGGAGTCTCCTGCCTTGCTTCACGGAGTGGTCAGGAGAGGCCTGAGGGCGAGTGAGAACAGGTCCTTGGGTGAAGAAAGACATGGCACGGACAGAACGTGGGACTTGGAGGCACATAACCCCTCCTTGAATATGAATCTTCCGTGTATTTTCATGGCTGACATTGCACAAGCCTGCACCTTGATTTCTTCTTTTATCCAAAGTGGTGATAGTACCCCCTTCGTGGAGTGGTGGCTAGGATTCATCAAGATGTGGAACTGCCTAGCATGCAGCTGGCTCAACATGCGTTCTATGAAGCCCTCTGCCCATCCACTAGGTGTGGCCTGGGGGTTTGGTCAGGGAATGTGGGAGAAGCCAGTCTTTTCCTCAGTTTTTACTCTTGCCAATGTGGAGGGTGTTCGCTTGGAGTTGGGGGCTGGATGCCAGCCTGTAGGGCAGTGCTTCTCAAAGGATGGTGCCCAGGCCAAGGGCGTCTGCGTCACCTGTGAACCCGTTAGACACACAGAATCTCAGGCCCCTACATCTGACCTACTGAGTCTGAAACTCTGAGGTGGGACCCACCATGCTGTGTTTCACAAGGTCCCTGAGTGACTTGGGAACCACGTTAGGGGCGTGGTGGTCAGAGACCTGAGAAGTGTCCAGTGGTGGTCAGACATTTGCACGCACTGTCTGACTTGAGCGTGTCCTCGGTGGCAGACCCCAAGTGCTCCTGTGGGCACGGAGGCTGCGTTACAATTAAATGATCACTTTAGAGGCAGTCATTGTGCAGAGGGCACACAGGCAGCCAATTCATTAACCGGAGCAACGTCGGGCAAATTAAAAAATGTTAATGATCAGTTTTGAAGCACTAAGAGCCTATCAGGGACCACATGCCTGGAATGAGCATTTACCATATGGTGCCTTTGGAAGCTAATATTGATTCTCATTATTTTAAACGATTACAAACATTGCAGGTGTTTTGCAATAATCTCCATTGTCTAATTAGAACATGCATGAAACGAGCTCATTTTGTCGGCTAACGAATATTGATTGGAACGGCAGAGCCCTGGGAGAGGGGAAAAATTGGGGCTGTCTGGCCAAGTTGCCAGCCCCCTTTCTCCACACATTATTCATTCTGGGGTTATATGGCTCTGACAGACAGGCACCATGGGGACCCTTACCTGATTTGGGACTTCTCCTGTCTTCCATGTCTACTTCCATCAGGGCAGTGAGTTGGAGAATTTGGAATGAGCTTTGGTACTTTTCTTTCTTTCTCATCCCCCATTTCTCTTCTTTCCCGAATTCCTTATCTTGTTCATTTATAGTAACTCATCTCAATGTTTTAAGGTTAAGCTGGAATTGCACATTACATGAGTTTTCAGTCACAAACTATCTAGTTATGAGTCTAAGCATCACGGTGCCTCGTCTCTCTCCAGCAAGACTGGAAGCTCCTTGAAGACAAAGTTTATGTCCAGGCCATATTTTGCATTCCCTCTCAAGACCAAGCAAGTGCATTAGAAACACTCAACAAAAGAGAGCTATTGTTATTAGTGTTATTCCTAGTCATTGTTGAATGAATGAACAAAAGAACTCTTAGGATGAGACTGTGCTCAGGGTCCATTTATCTATGCCTGTGTATTGTATTTTATTAATCTGATTGCGTGCTAATTACAGAATCTTGGTTCTTGAAGTCTGGAGACTTGCAGTGTTCCTGGGGAGAGGATGATGGGCATGTGGTGTGCTAACCGCTGACATGGTTGGAACGGGGCTCTCTGGGAGGCGGGGAAAGAGCCCAGAATGCAGGCAAGAGTGATGGCTGAGCCCAGTGTTGAAGGGCAAACCCTGATTTGAGCAGCAAGATCAGTGTGGAGGTGGATGCTTCACAAAGGCATGTAGGAGTTGGGGCTCTAGGACAGCAGTGTAGCCAGAACTCACGCATGTGTGTGGGTGAGGGGCAGGGATTATGGCATTTGAGATTAGAGAAGGATGCAGAGACTGGGTGATAGGGTACAGTATCTACCCTGCAAAGAAGCTCTGGTTTTAATTCTGCAGGCAAAGGGTTTATAGCAACAGTTAGATTTTCATCTTGTTTTACAATATTTTAGGATTTATATCTCAGAAAAATCATCCTGATAACACTAGAGAAGCGAAGCCTGGAGGCAGGAGATCAATAATGGCCTGTTTGAGAAGAGATGAAAGTCTGTGCTGAGGCAGGGAGGTGGAAGGGACAGAATGGAGACATATTTAGGGTATGATGATTTACATTTATTTGATTTTCTTTCCTTAGTTGTAAACAAGTTAAAATAGAAAAATCCTGGAAATAATATTATAAACACCTGTGTACCCATTAGCCAGAATGGACTGATATTTATATTTTGTCATATTTGCTTCAGACCTATTTTTTTTTATTATAAAAATGTTAAAAATACAGGTAAAGTTTCTCTGCTTAGTTCCATCCACTGTCCCCTTGCCAACAGCAACCATTGTTAAGAATGCATTATGTAGTCCAGGCTTTTCTACATTGTCTCATATTTAATAGTTCTTTAAACATAATGCAATATTTATGGAAATGGTTACCATGTTTTTTTTTTTAAATAAGTTATGTCCTCTTTATTATTATTTTTTTTACTTTTTATATATTTTATTGATTTTTCAGAGAGTGGAAGGAAGTGGGATAGAGAGTTAGAAATATCCATGAGAGAGAGACATCTATCAGCTGCCTCCTGCATGCCCCCTAGTGGGGATGTGCCCGCAACCAAGGTACATGCCCTTGGCAGGAATTGAACGTGGGACCCTTCAGTCCGCAGGCTGACGCTCTATCCACTGAGCCAAACCGGCCTCGGCTACCATGTTTTTTTGAAAATTGTTTTACTTAGTGTTGATACATAACTCTAGTTTGCCCATTTTGTCTGCTGCATATAATATGTTATATGCTATATTCTATCATATGAGTGAATCTATGTTATCTATTCCCTTCTTGGTGTTAACATTATTAGCTTTCAAAACAAATGTTTTGGGAACATTTGTCAGACTTCTATGCACATATATGAGGGTCTTTTTAGGATATATACTAGAAATAGGATTACTGGTCTTAAGAAATACACATTTTAAAATTTAGTCCATGTTGCAGCCTGTGTGGTGTGATTTTACCACTTGAAACTCCTCCCAACAGTGGACGGTCTGTTTATCCATGTCCTCTCCAGCACTTGCTTTTGGGGCCTTGTAAACTTTTGCCACTCGTGACTTTTCTTTGTGTTTCTTTGATTACCAGAAAGATTGAGTCACTTTTCCTATGTGTATTGGCCTGAAGGTTTCCTTTTCTGGGGATTACTTGTTTAAACCCTTTGCTCATCTTCTTTTGGAGATTAAACCTGATAGTGATTTGTTCTTTATGTATTCTGAATACCAATTTTTCTCTGTATATACATGCATATGTGCAAAATGTATATAAGATATGGAATACATATGTATGTGCGTAAATAATATCTTCTCTCATATCATCTCTTTTTAAAAATATGTTTTTATTGATTTCAGAGAGAGGAAGGGAGGAGAGAGGAATAGAAACATCAATAATGAGAGTGAACCATTGATCCACTGCCTCCTGCATGCTTCCTGATGGAGATCAGGCCCACAACTCAGACATGTGCCCTAACTGGGAATCGAACTGTGACTTCCTGGTTCATAGGTCGACACTCAGCTATCTAGCCACACCAGCAAGGAAATAACTCTCTTTTTTCTTTCTTTTAAAAAATGTATTGTCTGAAGTTTTATGTATGTCTCCTTTTTCCCCAATTGACTGCCCCCTGACCCCTCCCAAGCCATTCCCACTCTGGGCAAGTCCTCACCTCCCCAGTGTCTGTGTCCATTGGTTAGGCTTATATGCATGCATACAAGTCCTTTGGTTTCTCTCTAACCGTCCTCCCTCCCCCCACTCCCTGCCACCACCAGCCTCTTCTCTGCCATTTGTCTCTGGATCTATTTTTGTTCATCAAATTATGTTGATCATTATATCCCACATGTAAGTGAGATCATGTGATATTTATCTTTTTTTTGACTGGCTTATTTTGCTTAGCATAATGCTCTCCAGTTCCATCTATGCTGTTGCAAATGGTAAGAGTTCCTTCTTTTTAGTAGTGGCATAGTATTCCATTGTGTAGCTGTACCACAGTTCTTAAATTCACTCAGCTGTTGATTAGCACTTAGGCTGTTTCCAAATCTTAGCTATTGTAAATTGTGCTGGTATTAACAAAGGGATGCATGTATCCTTTCTGCCTGGTATTTCGGTTTCTTGGGATATAGTCCTAGAAGTGGGGTTACTGGGTCAAATGGGAGTTCCATTTTTAGTTTTTTGAGGAAACTCCATACTGTCTCCCACAGTGGCTGCACCAGTCCGCATTCCCACCAGCAGTGCAGGAGAGTTCTCTTTTCTCCACATCCTCACCAGTACTTGTTGTTTGATTTGTTGATATAGCCGTTCTGACAGGTGTGGGATGGTATCTCATTGTTTTGATTTGCATCTCTCAGATGATTAGTGACTTTGAGCATGTTTTCATATGTCTCTTGGCCTTCTGTATGTCCTCTTCTGAAAAGTGTCCATTTAGGTCCTTTGCATATTTCTTGATTGGATTGTTTATTTTCCTTGTGTTAAGTTGTGTGAGTTCTCTGTAAATTTTGGAGATTAAACCCTTACCTGAAATAGCATAGGCAAATATGTTATCCTATGCAGTGGGTTTTCTTGTTGTTTTTAATGGTTTCTTTGCTGTGCAGAAGCTTTTTATGTCAATGAAGTCCCATTTGTTTATTTTCTCCTTAGTCTCTACTGCACTAGGAGCTGTGTTGGTAAGGATAATTTCTATGACATATGTCTGCTATTTTGCTGCCTATGGAATCTTGTAGGATTTTTATGGTTTTCCATGTTACATTTAATTTGTTTAGACATTTTGAGTTTGTTTTTATGTATGGTGTAAGTTGGTTATCTAGTTTCATTTGTTTGCATATATCTGATCAAATTTCCTAGCACCACTTACTGAAGAGACTATCTTGACTCCATTGTATACTCTGGCCTCCTTTGTCAAATATTAATTGAGCATAATGTCTTGGGTCAATTTCTGGATTCTCTGTTCTGTTCCATTGGTCTATGTGTCTGTTCTTGTGCCAGTAGAGGCAGTTTTGAGAACTGTGGCTTGGTAATATAGCTTGATATCTGCTAGTTAGAGCCCTCCAACTTTGTTCTTCTTTCTCAGGATTGCAGTGGCTATTCAGGGTCTTTTATTTTTTATTCCAGATGAATTTTTGGAGAGTTTGTTTTAGATCTTTGAAAAATGCCATTGGTATTTTAATGGGGATTGCACTGAATTTGTAGATTGCTTTGGGTAGTTTGGACATTTTAATGATGTTGATTCTACAAATCCATGAACATGGTATGTTCTTTCATTTGTTTATGTCTTCCATTATCTCTTTTTTTCAATGTCCTGTAGTTTTTTGAGTACAGGTCTCTTACCTCCTTCGTTAAGTTTATTCCTAGCTATCTCATTTTTTGGTGCAATGGTAAATGGGATTTTTCTTTTCTTTTCTTCTTTTCTTTTTTTTTTAGATTTTCTTTCTGTGAGTTCATTATTGGTGTATAAAAAGGCTATAGATTTCTGGGCATTAATTTTGTATCCTGCTACATCACCAAATTAATTTATTAGGTATAGTAGTTTTTGATGGAATCTTCGGGGTTTTCTATGTATAATATCATGTCATTTGTGAATAAGGGGAGTTTTACTTCTTCTTTTCCAATTTGGATGCCTTTTATTTCTTCTTCTTGTCAGATTACTATGTCTAGCACTTTTAGTACTATATCAAACAGGAGTGGTGAAAGCGGGCATCCCTGTCTTGTTCCCATTTTTCAGGGACATTCTCTCTTTTTTCTTGTTTAACTTTGTATATTTTATGTTTTGCTGAAAAGAAGTTTTAAAAAATTGATGTTAAATATATTAATTTGGCTCTCCATGAGTTATATTTTTTATGCCTTGTCTAAAAAGTCTTTTCCTATTCCCAAATCATAAATCAAGTAGTCACTTCCCTATATTTTCTTCTAATAGTCTTAGTGTTTTACTTCTGGCCCTTAGGTCTCTAATGCAGTAGGAATGTACTTTTTCACATATAGGTATATGAGGGAGGGAATATAATTCTATCTGTTTTTTCCCTTTAAAAGCTAATCACCCCACAGCATTTATTGAATACTCCATCCTTTACCCACAGACTTAAAGTGCTTTCTCCATTATATTACCAGATCTTTACAGACCCTAGTCTCTTTGAGGACTTTTTTTTTTTTTATCTATCCACCAGTCTATGTGTTTATTCCTGAGCAGATACCAGTGTTTTAAAAAACCATCACTTTAACCATAAGTTACCTTTTCCTGGTGATTCTAGAAAAAGCTCCAGTAAAGTCTAAGACTGCTCATGACCATTGTTGGGGAAACCTGGTCTCCTGGCTGAGCTCCTTCTTGCTGGGGGGTGTATGTGGTGGGAAGGTGGGTATTTATCATCTGTCCTGACAACAGGCTTTGTGTGAAATCAGAGAACAGAAAAGCAAATTCTTGGCTTTTCCACCATCTCAGAAAGAAGCTGAGATGAAAGAAGAGAGATTTGCATTTGGCTGGGGGAGTAAGGGAGGGAGGACATAAAGAGAAAGTCTCAGAGATTGCAGACCTGACTGGAAGCAGAGAGCACACAGCTGGCAGCTGGGCAGGTCCTGGGAGAGCTTGATTACAGGATGGCTCTGGGAAGCTCTGGCAGTTGGGCATCGTCATTCTCTAACTCAGGGAGAGAAGACATGTTGGTCTCCTCACACCTGTATGTAATTACACTCACAGTCTTGTTTGCATTGAGCAAAACGTTCTGGGTGGTCTACCCTTCCTCTGCAAGGATTGGCTGAATTCTTACCTTTTCTCCTGGCAACTGGCTCCTCTTAGCCCAGTGCACTAAGTGCTCCGGCCATTGAAAGGAGGATGTGATCAGACTTGGAATTTCTGACTCTTCCTCAAAATCATGACCAAGGAGGACAGATTTTACCTTCTGTCAAAAGTGTAAAGTCCTAAATCCTTAGGACTGGAAGGACCTGCCAAGGGGTCTTATCCATCGTGTTTATTTTGTTTGTATATGAGGAACCTGAGGTGGCGCTAGGCTGAGTTATGGTGCGAGGGGAGGGCAGGAGAGGCGTGGAAATGCAGTTGCTGAGCTCCCACTAAGGTCCACTTTTCACTCTGCTGCTCTCCTGGATTAAAGAGAAAAACATTGGAGAAAAATAAATTTGCAAAACTCTTCTTATGTGTGTCCTTTCCTCTAGTGGCCTTCAGAGCATGGAGGAGTCTAGGCTGTGAGATTAAGGGAGGGAGGTTGCATTACCAGAGACATCTGTACCTGGAAACAGGCAGTTTCTATATCCTCTGAGATGGGCCCTAGGGGAGGTTGAGATTGAAATTCAGAGGGGGATAAAATAAACCTGCAACCATCTTGAACTTCTGGTTTCTCATACAAAAAAGCATTTAGAGTCTCCCAGAGGCATCCAGTCTATTGTTACATTCCTTACAAAGGTCATTTATAAACCAGACCTTAGAACCTAAAGTCTTTTTACTCCAATTGACCTACATGAGTGCTCGGCAAACTAGAATTGAAATTTCTTTTGAGAGCCAGATTTTTTAAACTTAAACTTCTTCTAACACCACTTCTTGAAAATAGACTTGCCCAGGCCATGGTATTTTGTGGAAGAGCGACACTCAAGGAGCCAAAGAGCCACATGTGGCTCTCGAGCCACGGTTTGCCGACCACTGACCTACGCTATTATTTGGAAAGTCTTCCAGCTTCATTTCTGATTGATATTAATTTCTGAGGTACTATTCACACGATAGCTTTAGATTCTTTTATTTAAATAGATGCCATCTAATAGTTATAATCATAATCAAAATCTAGAAAAATCTGTCTGAAATGGGAAGCATCATTTGATGTAAGAATAATCATTGAACTTAATTATATCTGTATTTCCCGAAGGGGAAGCTACTGTGTCCCATGGTTCTATTGGTCAAAGTGACCACAGAATCCAGAGTAAAGGGCAGGGAACATAAACCCTGCCTCTTGGTGGGAGAAATATTCAATCATGGGTGGTCGCCGCACTTCCCTTCCCATCCCTTTTCATCCAAAGCCCAGATGATTGCCCCAGCCTCTCCTGCCCCATCCCATGATTTTTTGAAACCAAATCACCCACATTGAGAACTAAGGGAGTCTTCTATGCCTCTTTTGATCTCCCACTCATCTAGGGGCTGAGAACTCAGTCAAGACACATACAATCTCAAGTGATCACAGGACAGTTTTTGAAGGAATTGGTCCTCAGCTGTTGGAGTGCTTTTGAACACATCAAGAGCTTTCTAAGACCAGGTTTCCCCGTTTCTAGCGCAGCTCACACTATCCTTTGGCATCTGGTGGTAAAAAAGGAAGGAGAATTTGTTTTATTTTATTTTTTTAAGTTTCCCCGTGTCTAAAAGATGTCTGTTTGCTGAATAGTTTACTTATTGCAAGTGGTTGTTTTGAGATAAAAATTTAGCAAGCAATGACAAGGTTTACATGCTTTCTGAGGGAACAAGGACTGGCATTCTCTGGAGAGGTTGGAGTTTTCATTGAAGAAGATGGTAGTGCAAAGTAAGAGGACAGAGGTGGCACTATTGAGGGAGTCCACTGTCCATGTTGAAACATTAACAGTCCCAGGGATGGCGCTGAGCAAGGTGAAGCAGATAAACTAGGGGGACCTTCCTCAAACTAGGGGAGGTGGTAAGAGGGGCTGTGGCCAACACTCATGTAGTAGTGCTTCTCCCTTTTTAAAATCATCCACCATCTCTTGCCTGGATCAGGCCAGTAGCCCCCTAATTGCCTTCCTCATGTCCTTAATATTTTCAAAATTAAAATCTTCTCACACTACTTCCACATTTTTTCCTCTAATGGCCTCCAGAACTCTTAGGATTAAAACAAAGCCACAAACAGGGCTTTTATGATCCAGCTCCTGCTTATCTCACTGCCCACCAACCCCCATCCCTCAATATATTTCCCAGCTGGGTGGAGGGGTGCTATGGAGGGGAAAAAAGAGAAACAAATGTAATAATCTGAATAATAAAGATTTAATTAAAAAAATATATTTCCCATTGTTTTCAGGTCTCTACATTGGCAATTCTTTCAGGCTTCCTATGAAACCACTTCTTTCAGCCATGGAGCTTTGACAGATGCTGTTCCCTCTGCCTGGAATGCTTTTCCTTGGCTTCTTTTCTGTCATCCCTCAAATCAGACATGTATCCATTGTTACTGCATGGTTGGTGCAAAGGGTTGAGCCATTCAGAAAATCACACCATCATAATAGGAAAGGGGCTGGCAAGTTTATCTCCTCAGTTGCTCCCAGTCCTGGAAAACCACAGAGGACTTTCATCCTCACGCAGCATCCAGATTTATTTCATTTGTGGTAGAAGCTGGCCAAATCTGGTGCTCATCTTTCTCCCAAAGACAACCATGAGAACAGGTGATAGAAATCTGAACTTAGTCCCGGAGAGCATACCTGAGACAGGAGAGGACAATTCAAAAATATGAGTGCTAAGAGAAAGGACGGTTGTCAACATAGAAATTGTCTCTCGGTCCTCTTTCTTCTCCAGTGGTCTTGGCTTTTATGCTCTAGAAAAACATCATTCTAACTCCCGTGATTTTACCTAGGTATGAGTTATCCGGAGTCACTCAATGAATTTATAAGAGAGGTGAGATTAGAATTCAAGCCTCTTGACAACCAGCCCAGTTCTGATAAGGAACATTTCCGAGTCAGGAGTGGATGGGATTTTTCAGTTCTGTGCCTGTATTCAAGGTTCTCCAGGCATCACCTTTACATGTTACTTTCCTCAATCTCAGAAAGGAGAAGCTTGGGACCCCTCTCAGGTCTTTAGTGACTCCCATGCCCTGGACCCTTCCTCCCTTCCCAACTTCTCTGCTTTTGCATTTACCCAGTCTCCCTCCAAGTAGAAACTCATTCCCAAGGGTAATCAATGTCCCTCTCAGCCAGAACCCTGTTACCAGGGCAACCATTCCAGGCAGTGACTTAGGGCTCATTGAGATGCAGCTGCAGAGCCCAAGGCCCAAATCAGGGCAACTGCTATCAGAGTGGGCAGTTTTTGGCAACTCTGGAGTGTATTGTACCGAGTGGAACATGGTAATTATGTCTTTGTGGCTTGCATTATGTGCCAGTTTAATTGTCATGGCTTCATTGTTGTTTTTAAAATTTTTATTTGTCTCGCTGGACTACTCAGCAAAAGATGGAAATTGGTGCCATAGGGCAGGTTTCTTTCTAGAAGAGACACTTGCTTGGGTGGAAAAATAAATCCAGTGACTTAATGCTGTCTGATTGGTCAGAAAGTTTTTCCTCCCTCCCTCCCTCTCTCCCTCCTCCCCTCCCTCTTTTCTCTCCTTTCTTCCTTTTTAAGACATTTTAAAATTGATTTTAGAGGGAAAGAAAGAGAAAAACATTGATCAGCTGCTTCCTGCACCCTCTCTACTGGGGATCGAGCCTGAAACTCAGGCACGTGCCCTGATCCAGAATTGAACCAGTGAACTCTTAGTGTATGAGACAATGCTCAACCAACTGAGCCACACCAGCCTGGGTGGGACATTTTTTCTAAATGGCATGGTTCCAATCCCACATGGCTGCCTATGAGCTTGCAGGAGATGCCGAGCACGATGTTACTATGAGTATCAATAATAAACGGTGAGATGGTTTGGCATGGTGGTATAAAATTTCTCTTGAAGAGGGGCGTCTAAAAAAAGACATGAAGGTCACAGTCTTCACTTCCATATGGGCCAATCTCTGACTGTGGGACTGCAGGTTTTTGAAGTTGGATTTCGTTTCTAAAATTATATCTTTGCCCTGTCCCTTGTTTGGATAGCTTGGAAGTATATCTTCTATTATTTCAAGCATAGCTAATACAAAAGGCTCTCAGCATATATGCATGGGATAATATAAGTGGGTAATTTTAATCCTATTAGCAGGGAGAATTCTGTATTCTGTTTTTTTAAAAAAATATATTTTATTGAATTTTTACAGAGAGGAAGGGAGAGGGATAGAGAGTTAGAAACATCGATGAGAGATATCGATCAGCCACCTCCTGCACGCCCCCTACTGGGAATGTGCCCGCAACCAAGATACATGCCCTTGACCAGAATTGAACCCGGGATCCTTCAGTCTGCAGGCCGACGCTCTATCCACTGAGCCAAACCGGTTTCGGCTGTATTCTGTTTTTACTAAAGATTTGGACATTAGATTTCTTAAGATAGCTACCCATTCAAGTAAATCTCCAACATGGTGGCTATATCAGTTTACATCAATTTTCCTGGTAGTTCATCAATGATATAATAACTGCAAAAATATCAATTAACTAACATGGACTGAGTGCTTATGATGAGATAGACAGCTTGTCCCTGCGTCACCTAATTACCTCCATTAATCCTCACTCAGAGCACACTGGGATTTTGCTGAACGTCACACCAGAAAGCTGCAGATGGGGTCTCTTCTCAGTTCTCAAGCTAGGTGAGATGAGGAAGCTGAGAATGTAAGATGGAAAAGATGAGTTCCAATCCTGGCTCTACTCTTACTGGCTGGTGGGAACCACTCACTTTTTTTTTTTTTGTCTAAGTGGGAGAGAAGTGACTTGTGTGTTTTGTGGAGTGTTGTGGTGATGGTGGTAATGATGATAGTAGCTAAGATAATGTTTACTGAGTGCTTACCATGCATTAATCTCTCTTCTAAACTAAACCTAATACACGAATTATCTTATTTAATCTTCGTAGCAGTTTTATGGTAATTAGATCTATTCTGGTGAGGAAACTGAGGCATTGAAAGGTCACACAGCTATAGAGTGATGGAGCTGGCATTCTAACCCATGACTTGTACTTCTGGAGCATTCACTGTCGCTCTGTTGATGATAAGGTCAGAATGAAAGACCTCAGCCCTGGCTGTTACCCTGAGGGACCTCCACTTGGGAGGGTAGTTTTTGTAATTCTCCCAGCTTGCACTGCTTGTCTAAAGAACTCCTATGAAGGAATCTGTTTACCTAATTAGGTTTGGGTTGTAGATTCCCGTGGGAAGCAACTCTTCTTCCGCATTGCTCAGAACTCTTGGGTAACTGCACATCTGGCCAGGAACCGCACAGCTACGCTGCTTGAATGATCATCCTCATTTGATCCTGTCTCTTGGGATGAATTTCAAGCTCTGGATTTGGTGAGGGTCAGATTCTCCTGCCTTAACAGAGCATTCTGTCCAAAGCTCACGGTTGCTCGGAAGGACCTTGTTTCATGCATTATTCAGAAGGGTGGATACGTTCTGGGCCGGTGCCCAGACCCTAGAAGAAATCATCTGGTAGAGCCAATAAAACTCAGGCAGAGCCCTTAAAGGAATTGAGCATGGTCTCCATTACTCGGGCACCGTCTAGAAATTCTTAATCATTTTTTGTACAGGAAGTTCCACGTTTTCACTTTGTGTGGAATCCCATAAATTTGTAGCCAGCCTGAAGCTGGACTTGAGAGTCCCCTGGACTATAGTAACCATCCCGCCTTAAAAGGAAGTTTGACAGGCATCAAGGATGGTCCTCTTAGGAATGACATGTCAATCAAGCGTAGCTCTGGTACTCAGGAGGGTTTGGCCATGCAGTGGTCATGTACCCTGTGGTTCTTTATTTTATTTTATTTTATTTTATTTTATTTTATCTTATTTTATCTTATTTTATTTTATTTTATTTTATCTTATTTTATTTTATTTTATTTTATCTTCTTTCCTTTTCTTTCCTTTTCTTTCCTTTCCTTTTCTTTTCTTTTCTTTTCTTTTCTTTTCTTTTCTTTTCTTTTCTTTTCTTTTCTTTTCCTTTCTTTTCTTTCCTTTCTTTTCCTTTCCTTTCCTTTCCTTTCCTTTCCTTTCCTTTCCTTTCCTTTTCTTTTCTTTCCTTTCCTTTTTTTCTTTTCATGGGACTTAGAAAACCTTTTTTTAAGACAGTCATTAACCTTGCCACCCAGGAGTGGCTGGGAAGTGCACGCTTGGACTAATAAACACAGTGCCAGGAGGCTCTGCATGAGCCTCTTTCTGGGAGGCCTCTCCTGCGAGAGAGACTTTGGCAGGTGGACTCACTGCAGTTGCCGTGAACTCTCTGCCTTTCTCAGAATCTTGTTCCTTCATCATTTTCCCCTGGTCTTTCTTGAATTTTTAATTCCCCTTCCCTTCTGGCACTCTCCCCTCTCCTAAAAATAACTTTCCCCAAAGTGCTGCAACTCGCCAAGAAGTGTTTGGGAAGAGGAGCTGCCACTCACCGGCTCCACGACCGACCTCACAACCACTTCTTCCCTCTTTGAAGCTTAGCTCCTGCCACTCCAGCTTCCCGAAAGGACTTTTCTGCAAGGCTGTTGATTCTCTTCCTTGTTAAAAATTAATTTACCCCGAACTCCTCTGCTGGACTTAGCAGTATATAAAAAAATTTGCCTCTACTTTGTTACCAAGGCAAGTTCATGGGCCCTACCCAGACTACCGCATCGAAATCTCTAGGGATGGGGGTCCAGCATTTATCCTGAAAATCCCTTCCGGTGATTTCTATGCAGGCTAATGTTTGAAACTAATGCTTTTTAGATGTTTGCTGAAGAAATTGCATCTCGGCTCCTGTAAGACTTAATGTGGCACCTTTAGATTCTAATTTCACGTGCTCTCTTTGTGTCTAAATTACAAGTGCTCTAAGGTGGTTGAGATGAATGATTAAAAATATAGGCCCTGGAGCCACTCTATCTAAATTGGAATTCCAGGTCTGTCACTTATTATCTGTGTGTTCCTGAGTGTCTCAGTGTCTCAGTGTCTTTACTTCTGTAATGGCATTATAATAGCACCCACCTCCTAGGGTTGTGGAGAAACTGAGGTGTAATATAAGTAAGGCACTTAGGACTATGCCTGCATATGGCGAGGGCTCAACAAAAGTTAGCTTTTAGGCTATGGATGTATAGCTGTGTATATTTAAATTTTATTTCCTCTCCAAGTGAAGCTTAAAATGATCAACAGAGGAAATCCAAACCGATGAGTTAACATCTTTGAGAGCTTTCCATGTGGCTAATTGCTCTTGGTGTTGCCCTGTTCCCCTTAGTTTAAATAATCCTTGGCCATGTTTTTCTTTTCAGGTGCCGCAGTCCATCTGAGGTGCATGCCATGCTCCCATCAGCAATAGATAATTATTTACCACATGAGGGCTCATCAGCCAGCCAGGATTCACTGATTTACTGTCATTCATGAACCGACTCCTAGTCTGGCAGTATTGAGTTAGTTTTAGAATAGCCGACAAGAAAGCCTTCGAAAGCTAGAGAAGGAATAAAACTGTTAAGGTTGTTAAGAACTGGTTTTCAAGCCTTTCTGAACATTAAAATCACTTGGGTATTAAAAAACAAACAAACCAATAGTGCCCAGCTCCTATCCCAGATCAATTAAATAATAATTTTTGGGCCAAAACCGGTTTGGCTCTGCGTCGGCCTGCAGACTGAAAGGTCCCAGGTTCGATTCCGGTCAAGGGCATGTACCTTGGTTGCAGGCACATCTCCAGTGTGGGCCGTGCAGGAGCCAGCTGATCAATGTTTCTCTCTCATTGATGTTTCTAACTCTCTATCCCTCTTCCTTCCTCTCTGTAAAAAATCAATAAAATATATTTAAAAAAATAATAATTTTTGGGCATGAGGCCTGGCATTAGTGTATCTCAAAAGCTCCCTAGGTGAACCAAACATGCTACCAGGATTGGAAGTTATTGACGTAGAGAAAGACATGGACCAGCATTAGGAGGTTGGGACTGAGACTAGTCCCTGAGGCAAAGAAATAAACCCTCTTGTCTATTGACCTCCACAACTTACTTAGGTAAAGTGGCTCAAATATATTGAAAGAGGATCGCCTAGAAGGGGCCAAGAGGGAGATGGGGATGGACTGGATGATTTAATGGGTCATCTCTCCTGTAGTTAATTTCTCTAAATCTCTTGTGCCATATTGATTTTGTAAATCATTGTTGTCACATCTGTCCCTTCCGCCTCTGGGAACTTTTAGGACTTAAAAATTGAATTGAGTGTGTGTGTGTGTGTGTGTGTGTGTGTGTGTGTGTGTGTGTAGGGGGGATGTAAATTAATCAATATCAAGATTTATTGACTTGGGATATTTATAGTAGCTGTCTTGAAGTCAGGATTAATTTGAACCTTTTCAATACTTGAGTAAGTGGTCTAGTTTGTAAGATCTCCAAAGTATTTTGCAGATTTTATCCTTTATGGATTTATTGCAGCTCTCACCTCCACTTCTTGAGATTACTCCTTGTGTTTGTGAA
This sequence comes from Lasiurus borealis, assembly GCA_004026805.1. Lineage (NCBI taxonomy): Eukaryota > Metazoa > Chordata > Mammalia > Chiroptera > Vespertilionidae > Lasiurus > Lasiurus borealis. Next base: position 23,000 of record PVJN01025971.1, read on the forward strand.
GCTGTTAGGGTGTATATTATAACAGCAATTCAGTCACGATACCTTTCAATGGCCATGCCACTTTCGTAGGAAGAAACTCTAGTTTCTGCTTGCACATTACTTCTTTTTAGATCTCTCCCTTGAAATACGTTTTTATTTTCTACTCTGGGGTTAAATTTTCAGCTAGCTTCTTGATAGCAATAGGAACTGGAGATACATGTATTATAAAAATCCCGTTCTTTGGGGAAAACGGTGCCTATTGCATTTAAAAAGTCAACAACTACTTTGTTTAATTAAATAATGAATGCCTCTCCTTTACCAAGAAGGATTTACTCTATCTTTTTCAAAGGGCATGCCTGAGAGCACTTCAAACACAACCTGTTCTTAACACGGATGTGTCTCATATCTTTATGCATGAGCAGGGCTTACTGCTAAGAAGGAAAGCATCTTGAGTCGTCTAGTCCCAGTGAGGCAGTGCACCAGATCAGCCACTTACCCTTTCTCTCTTAGAGCTCTTGAAAAGAAAAAAAAATGATTGTAGGAATTATGCCCTTGTTTTGTGGGGTGTAAGGTGGATCAAGCTTGTGATTCGCCCTGAGACCTGTGTACAAGTGACTTTAGACTTGGTAAACAGTTTACAAAATGCTCTAGAACAGTGGTTGGTAAAATACGGCTTGTAAGCCACATGTGATTGCGGGCTGCAGTTTGCTGCTGTGTTGACTGAGTTTGCTGACCACTGACCTAGACTCTCGATTCCAATAATTACAGGCTGTTGTTGTTCCTTATGATTAACCCCCTATCCCAATGGTCGGCAAACTCATTAGTCAACAGAGCGGCAAACCACAGCTTGAGAGCCGCATGTGGCTCACGAGCTGTAGTTGGCTGACTACTGCTCTAGAATGATGAAAAGATGTTATATTCACCTGGAGGATTGTGGCAGTGGGGACATTGTTGAGGGAGGTTTTCTGGTTGCTTCTCTAAGGGACAGAATTTAGTGAAATATGGGCTATAGAGAGCCAGGTTGCTCAGGCATGGTTTGAGGCCACAGCTATGGCGTGAGAAAGGATAGACTGATTATACTGATGTTGACCAAAGAGGTCTCGTTTGTCAGTTAAAGAAGTAGGAATCCTTTGTCAAATCTTCCACACATTCTGTCTTCCTCTTTCACCCATTTCAGTTAGGGTGTCCTTGAGTCAGGGAGGTTATTCCTGCGGCCAGCTGCCAGCTGCCTACCTGCTGCCCTGCCTCCAACCTGGCCAAGCTTTGTTGCTTTGTTTCCACTGCTTATCACCGTGACTTCTTGGCAGGGTCACGCCGGGCATGAACATCCACTCTGCGTGACCCACCGCAAAGCACTTCTCTAACCTCTGTTGATAAGCGTTTGCCAAGACTAACTCTTAAGTACTTGGCAGATGTTTGCTATGCCTCATCTATTTCCTTTTAAACATGGGCTAAGCAAGGGCAAGAAGAGTGAATGATAATGATTGCAGAGAAGATAACTATTTATTGAGAACCTATTGTGTGCCAAGTCCTAGATTATATCGGGCACAGCTGCTGTTTCATTAAATCTTCATAAGCATGACACAAGTAGGTATTATTGTTCGTGTTTTACTTATGATAAGACTTATGAAGCACATACCGGTTGATTAAATTACCCCGAAGCTAGTCGGTATCTGATCCTGATCTTGAACTCAGTCTTCGCAGCCCACTGTGATGCTCTGCCCAGATCCTGACTGTTCAGCCCCAGGCTATGTGCCCTCTGCCGGGCTGGATTATCGGCTGCGTATTCAACACTGAATTTAGGGAGTCTTGTGTCTTCATTCATTTATTATGAGCTTATCTTCTCAAAGCTGTTGATGAAAGGAATGAACATCTAAAATCTTTAGGGTTTTCTTGTCTTATGTTGTCCTAAGCTGCTCTCAGCATTTCCTGGAAGACTGGAACAGGCTCCTGATTTTTTAGAATCTCTTTTCTCAAATTCTTGCCAAGTTTCCCTCTGTGGAGACTTGATGCAGCTCACTCAAGGCAGGGCTATAAGGAGTCTCTTCTTTCACACTTCTTTATTATTTTCATACTCCTTCTTTAACGCCTAGGAAGTAGATCATGTATAAATTGTTCCTGCTCCATGGATAAGGAGATTGAGATGTAAAGACCACGTTGACTTCATTGAAGAGACAGTTCAGTGGAACCTGGATATTACAACTCACAGCCTCCCGGCTTACCCCTATGTCACACTGCCAGCCAGTCACCTTCTTTAGCCATATACATTTATTTGAATTGTTAAGATGGGATTTTGTGTCTTCTTTGGTCAAAATCAGTATAATTTGTTTTAGGGGGAATCAAAGAGAGCTTAACTAACATCTAGCAGTGTCTCTGGGAAAAGAGATGCTTCTAGCTCATATTAAGAGGGAGAAATATGGCTTTGGGGTAGGATTGAGGGATAAATTGGGAGAGAACTTAGGTCATTTTACTCTATGCATAGCTGGGACTTAAAAAAAAATTGAGAACCCCCACCCCCTAGGATTTGGATGCCAAAGACAGTAAGACAGAGAAGTGGCCTCAAAAATAGAGTGTGCCACTCTGGCCCCAGGTAGCTCAGTTAGTTGGACATTTTCATATGCACTGTAAGGTTGCTGGTTTGATTCTGGCCAGGGTACATGCCCAGGGAGCGGGCTGTATCTCTAGTAGGGGTTGTGCAGGAGGCAAACTGTTGATGTTTCTCTCCTTCTCCCTTTCTTTTTCTCTCTCTAAAAATTAATAAATTATCCTTAAAAAAATAGTGTGCCTATTGAAGGATCATAAGTGCTAAAACTTCAATTTATTTTATGATGAAAAGGAAAATTTTAACGTTTTTAAAATGTGGATTGATACTAGCATTCTCAAATGATTTGATGTCAGATGATTACATGCACCTACAGTATTCACATATCCTGAAGGAAGGGACAGTTTGACATTGGTACCTTTATGTGTTCATTTGTCCCCAGTGAACTGGGACATAATCACATTTTAGTTGTGTCTGGTAAAATGGATTTATGGATTCTATGATCTAATTTTTATGAATCCAGCCTTCACAAAATAGACCAGTGGCTCATACAAGCTCCTTTAAGGAGACCTTGGATTGAAAATAATTCCAATATTATAAACGAGCAATAATAAAATGACAGAGTTGTCACCTCTACTCCCAATTTGAGCTCTTTGTCAGCCATGTTAGGATATAAGAATAATAAAGATATAATCAGGACTGACACAAAGTCAGCCACCAAATAAATCATCAAGACCGTTTGAAATATAGATTTGTTTCCATCATTGTTAATTAAAAACCTTTCCCTAAGTCCCAAAGTGCTTTGAAATGTTGCCTAGTAATACAATGGAACCATAATCTTTAGCAAGAAATTTAAAAAATATTTTTCTTTTATCTGTATCTTATTTTCAAATTTTATATTTTGGTATATGTTTTATAATACATATAATGTTACAATAGGTTTTGTACATGATTTATCAATTTATATGTATATATATATATATATTATATGTATATATATACACATTATATTTAAATATATCCTATATAAGAAAAGCCTAATATACAAATCGGCCAAACAACAGAACAACGGTGGAACAACCTGTTGCTATGATACACACTGACCACCAGGGGTGGATGCTCAATGCAGGAGCTGCCTTCAGACTGCAGGCCCCAGGACAGCCAAGGTGGGTGCCAAAAGGCCCTCCCCAACCCCGATTGCCCCACAAGTTGCCTTGCAGGGGGAGGTGACCTTGGTGGCAGAGGGTGAGGCCAATGAGTGGGCAGTGCCAGGCCAGCCCAGGCAGGTGCCAGTGGGGGTCCTCCTGTTTGCCTCACTGGTCACCCCACAGATCAGCTCTGATCTCCAGCCAGGCCTAGGGACATTTGTATTAGCTGCAAATTTTTCATGCACCGGGCCTCTAGTATGTATATATTATGCATGCCCAAACAATTGTAACTGATAGAGTTATGTAATATGATTCCAAGATCTACTGGCTTAATACAATAAAGTTTATTTCTTGCATATGTCCAGACCTGGGTAGATTAGCCAAGTACAGCAAGGCTCTGCTTCATGTAGACATTCAGAGACCATGGCTTAAAAAAAAAAAGTATTTTTATTAATTTCGGAGAGAAAGGGAGTGGGGAGAGAGAAACATCAATGAGGAGAGAGAATAATTGATTGGCTTCTTCCTGCACTCTCTCCACTGGGGATCAAGCCTGAAACCCCAGGCATGTGCCCTGACTGGGAGTCAAACCATGACCTCCTACTTCATAGGTTGATGCTCAACTACTGAGCCACACTGGCCAGGCAACCCTGGCTTCTTTCATCTGCTGTCTCTATCTTGCATCCAGCTGGCAAATGAAAGAAGAAAACATGGAAGATTAGGCTTTTATAGGTCAAGTTTAGAGGTGAAAACATCACTTCCACCATATTCCCTTGGTTAGAACAACTAAGTCATAAGCTGCTGCCAACTGAGCAGGGAAGCTCAGAAGTGTTGTCTAGATATGAATCTGGTATTTAAAGGGAAACTGTTTTTATTTATCAATACCACAGATGTCTATGGAGTAGTGTCTATTAGTTCCAGGCACTGTTTTGGGCTCCGGGAACATAGCAGTGAACAAAACTTCCTTCTTCTCAGAAGCTTCCATTGAGAAGATGTCCTAAACAAGAGAGCTCAAGTGTGTGTCAGAGCAATGCAGGATGGAGAAAGGAGAAAGGAGAAAGGAGTAAGAGGTGATGTTTGAGAAAATTATTTTTATTTTTTCCAAGTAGGTTTGGAACCAGAGACTCAAACAGATCTGGCTTTATATTCTGGTCTTGAGAGTCACCTACTTGCCATGTGTTCTTTAGCAAGTTTTATAACCTGTCAAACCTCAGTTTCTTGCTTTATAATGGGGGTAATGATAATAGCTAGCATGTAATTCTGATCAGTAAATAAGAGAATAAACATAAGCACTTTGTACAGTACCCTAACAAGGTGTAAGCTCTTTTTTTAAAAATATATTTTATTGATTTTTTACAAAGAAGAAGAGAGAGGGATAGAAAGTTAGAAACATCAATGAGAGAGAGACATCGATCAGCTGCCTCCTGCTCGCCCCCTACTGGGGATGTGCCCACAACCAGGGAATGTGCCCTTGACCAGAATCGAACCTGGGACCTTTCAGTCCGGAAGCTGACGCTCTATCCACTGAGCCAAACCGGTTTTGGCAAAGTGTAAGCTCTTGATAATTGATGGCTGTGTTAGTATCCATGGCTTAAATAAAACCAATAATAATAATAATAATTATTAGGAAGGATAATGCTGTTACCCATGCAGGTTACCTGGCTAATGATTTGCCGGAACAAGTTAAATCTGAGAGAACTTTCTCCCTTTGCCACCCAGCTCTTTATCAGACCATTCTTGTGTTTAATATGTAATGTCTTTAATTAAAGTGCATATTTAACAATGGTTATGTATTTAAAATCAATTCCCACCTTTTGCTGAAGACATTGAAACTATAACAAAACATCAGAAAACTGGCAATTACCCACAATCCTACTATTTACACACACCGCTTTTATCATGCTGGTGTATTTCCTTCCCCTTTTTTCTATGTGGGCTCAAGTTGGAAGCAACACAAAGTGAGATTCTCAACTTGGCACCAGTGATTCGGGATTCATAATCAAAGCTGTCCCTGCCCGCCACAGTCCTTCAGAGAAGAGGTTCTTTGCAGCAGCAGGGACAGCGCTTCACCCCACTGGGCCCCTTGCCACTGTGATTATCATTCCTGATGCTCTCTGACTGTACCATTTCATCTCCTTTGTTTGGAGTGTGGATACCTCTGTTCTCTGAATACTAACCAGCGTTTTTCTTTATATTGCTTCTCTGTATTTCTGGGCAGTTGGTGGAACCAGTTGTACTTACAAAAATATGCATAGGCCAAAAGCCAAACGAAGGTTCGTGGCCTTTTCTTGCTTAATCCTTGGTAGTCTAAGATTTATCTTGGCTCTCAGAAGTTACCAATCTCCATGGATTAAATAAAACCAACCAATAAATCAATGCCTCTCAATCCCTTGAAGAATGATGAGATCTAATACTTAAGAAATTCTAGCCGAGACCGGTTTGGCTCAGTGGATAGAGCGTCAGCCTGAGGACTGAGGGGCCCAGGTTCGATTCCGGTCAGGGGCATGTGCCTTGCTTGCGGGCACATTTCCAGTATGAGGCTTGCAGGAGGTGGCTGATCAATGTCTCTCTCTCATCAATGTTTCTGACTTTCTGTCACTCTCTCTTCCTCTCTGTAAAGAATAAATAAAATATATTATATATAAAAAAAGATATTCTAACTCTCATCTCCCAGTGTTACTGAATATATGCTTACAATTCTCAATCCACAATCTGTAATTTATCTCACCATCAGCTACTCTGTACTGACCCATGTGTGTAGTCCTTTCATATACATGCTTTGTCTCTTAAGAGAAACAGACCAGAGGATAGAGGACTTGGTTCAGTTGAAATAAA
>PVJN01025972.1:0-29499 GCA_004026805.1 Lasiurus borealis
CTCTGAGTCTATAAATACTAGAGGGCTGGCGTTGGCCCTCCCATTGAAACAGGGCACAGTTAGCTGGAAAGGCAGGGAAGGAGAGGAAGGGTATGAGTAGGGCTAGGATGCATCCTGCCAAGCAGATTCCCAAGTTGCAGCCCCTTGTAGAGTGAGAAGAAGGAGCCGTGCTAACACCTCCATCGGTTGAGAGAAGAGTGAAAGGCCACAATGTTTCCTGTGATCCTTCCCTCAGGGAGAGCGTAGAAACTCATTTTGCAGAAGAGGGAACCTGCATGAGGTGAATGAGATTCCCACGGCAACCGGGAGCCCGCAAAGCTTGGATCCAAACCTGCGTCTGTCTGGTAACAGCTTGCGCTTAGAGAGTATTTCCCATGTGCCAAGTACTCTCTTACATGCATTTTTCCTCACAATCACCCTCTGAGGTAGTTTCTATTATTACCCCAGCGACAGATGGGGCACAGAGAGGCTCGGTAACTTTCCCCAGGCTTCACCGATAGTGAGGGATAGAGGCATTTCTGCGCTGTTTGTACCTCAGCACCGCACTGTGCTGGCCCGTGATTCCCAACAAACCACGCAGCCTCCCGAGCCACAGAGAGAAACAAGTGAGGAGCAATGTGGTCTTTATCCGCAGCAAGATGATAGCATTAGAGCACCCACTGTGAGCATCATGGAACACCTACTATGCACCTCACACTGTGCTAAGCAGTCCCGGCCCTCACCGATCTCCGTCTGAAAGGAGAAAAGCTCATCATACATAATGTCTGTAACATGCCCCGTGGTGTATGGCACTCTGACTGCAGAACTAAAGGCTATGGCCACACAGAGGAAACAGGCATGGATTTTCTGTTCCCCTGTCAAGGAAAGTGGAAGGCAGACGAATATATTATGGCTGAAAGCACTTGCTTTTGATTAAGTGGCTATTTAAATACCAACTTGCCTCTCACTCGGGCCCTTGCCTCAGTCTGCATTGCGCTGCTGACTTTGCTTTCTAAAGAGAAAGAAACTCCCCCACAGTACGTGCAACTGAAAAGATGTGGAGCATGGAACTCCTCCTTCCATGCTTTTTTTTTGTTTGTTTCTTTTGCCTGTGAAAACTGCACATCTCATTACAGGGGAAACTAATCATAGTTGTCATTACAGTGTGGATGCCAGGGAAGGCTCGACCTTTGCCTCGGCAGGTGTGGGTATGATTTTTATGCAGGAAGGTGGTCATTCTGTTGTGGAGAGAGAGGTGACCCTGGGCAAAATTAGGAAGGGGGCGAAGTGTATTCTTCCCTTTGGCGACTCGCTTCCTCTACCCCACCTTGATTCCACCTTCCATTTCTATCCGTATTTCAGTGCTTTTTCTCTTGATTATGCCTTCAAGTCCCTCCAAACTGATGTAAGAAAAAAGGTCTGAAATGCTTTCCCACTAAGGAGTAAATGACAGGTAATCATTGATGGGCAGGCCTCTCAAATGGGGGCGCAGAGGGTGCCCGGGTGCACTAGTTAACATGGGGCCAAATGGCACTTCTCTAAGATAACAAACTTGCTCGAAGATTTAAGAAGGAAACGTTATTTTCTATTCAAACAAACACAAATATATTCCATGGAATATGAAATGGCTGAATAGATGAATCACATTAAAGCGAAATGTTATAAAATATTGTACGTGAGGCCAGCCACTTCTTGCTAAGACCCCAGGGCCTTCGGGTGGGCAAATGCTCTGCTCTCCCCTCTGCCCCAGAGGGCAAGCAGGCAGCCCCCGCTGCAGGTGTGTAGATGAGGCCCTATACTGGGTGAACTTAGAATCAAGGGCTTATATACGAGAAGAGATAGCACAGGCACTGGGCCTGAGTTTGTAATTAAATCCAGCAGGGCTTAAGAAATATTTTTTTTAATTTACTAAAACAAATAAGTTGGGATATTAAGCGCCAACACTGTAATTTACATTATACACATTTTAGATGGTAGGGATGGGGGATTGCCTATTTAATATTGTGTTCAAATATCTTTTAGGATTGTCTTCCCTCTCATTTGAACAGGAGCCTTGTAAACTCACGTTGCTTTGTGGCAGATGGAGGCCCCAAGAGACATTTTAAAAACAACCTTTATCTTTCATCTGCATCCGAGATTCTTCATGCATAGATCCCTCTAGCAGTTCATTGAAGCCTACAGACTGTTCAGAAAAAAAAGAGCTTTTAAATACACAACCAGATACACAGGAGTCCATTCAATTGAAATACAGTTCAAAGTATTTATAATCCAAATTTGCAACCCCATAAAACATGCACTTTTTATTAATATATTAAATAATAAGCTCTAGGAGCAAGTAGAATGCCATGGTTTCCAAATGGTAATGAGGCTGAATGGTGAGTGCTAATAACTTTCTGATTTCTGAAGCAACTGGGACAGAAAACTGCCTGTAATTGATTGGTAGCAAAATCATGGGTAATGTAAATACTTCTTGCCTATGGTCATACTTGAAGGAAATGCTAAATTTTAGTTAAATTGGTGAAAAATAAAAATGTATTTTTTTTTCTATCCCAAGTTCATGACTCAACCCCCCGTTTCCCCCAAATTATATAGCCCTGAGTTAGAGATTCTCGATTCTTCTGATTTAAGACTGAGTTATTGATTTCCAGCTATTCTGATACTTTGGATACTTGAGACAGAAAAAGCAGAATCAATAACTGGACCTGGACGAGTATTTCTCAGTCCCCACCTCACCCGTGCAGAACTCACAAGTTTGGATAATGTCACCCACACAGCATCATGTCCCATCTCCATTTCCCCCTCCTGGTGACTCGGAATGAACTATTCTAAATTCCTCAAATCCACATGATTTCTCCAAACTTTGCCAACAAATCGCCACCTTCTCCTTTGCCTCTCTTATCTATCTTTATCTCCTAGTTCCCAATTTTCTAATGATCCCAGCAAAATAACTTGCAGTGCACACTTAATAGATTCAGGACGATTGTGATGTCTAAGCACGAATCCACAAAGTAAAAGGATCATGAGATCGGGGAGCGTGGGCCTCCTATCAGCTTCAGTACCTGAATTCAATGTTTGAGATATTACTTTTTGTAGGAAATAAGAAGGGCCAAAAGCAAGGAGCACTTACTGAACAGTGAAACGTGCTGGGACTGGTGCCGCATTTATATTTTCTCAATCTCAAAAAAAAATTGTGGGCTATTAATATTTCCATTTATGAATGAGTAAAGAGGCGTACCAAGGCTAAGTCACCTGCCCAAGGTCACACACAGGTTTCTGTACCTCCTGTCTCCTCAGTCAGTCCCGCTGTACTTCCATCCACGGCACCACTGAGGTGACTGCCACAGGAGTCGACAGCAGGCCCACGCTGCTGAACAGTAAGGGCATTTCTCTGCCCTCCCAGTACTGTACCTCTCCAGCCTGTGGAAACCATCTCCATCTTGGCTTCTACACGGACACTTTTCTGGTGGCCTTCCGCATCCATATCACTCGGTCCTTTGCAGCTGCCCGCTGCCACCTAAGATGTTGGAGCTCCTCAAGGCTATGTTTGTGACTTTCTTCTCCAGCTGAGCACGATCTCCTTTGGCTGTTGACCCCAGCCCATGGCACCTGTTACCCTAGACCAGTGGTCGGCAAACTGCGGCTTGTGAGCCATATGTAGCTCTTTGGCCCCTTGAGTGTGGCTCTTCCACAAAATACCATGGTCTGGGCCAGTCTATTTTGAAGAAGTGGTATTAGAAGAAGTTTAAGTTTAAAAAAAATTGGCTTTCAAAAAAAATTTCAATCATTGTACTGTTGATATTTGGCTCTGAGTTTGCCGACTACTGCCCTAGACACCTAGAAATTGCCTCTCCACTCTCTGAGCTCCAGGCCACTAGCTAAGATATCAATGCATGTTTACCCACATGCCCCCCAAATGAGTCAAAGCCCTCTTGTTTCTCAAATGAACCCTAATCTAGTGAAATGTACCCCTCTTCATCCAGCTGCCCAAGTCAAAAATGTGAAAATGACCCATTACTCTTCCTTCTCTTTCAGCCTCATTTTCAACCAAACACAGTCTTGTAGATCCTAATGGATCAGAATATCTGGAATCTTTCCCATTCTCCCATGTCCACTAAATCGGATTTTAGGGTACCATCATTTCTCATCAGGATTTCCAAAGCAACCTCCTATCTGCTCTTCTTGCATCCCTTTAATCTTTTTTTTTTCCCCCTGTGGGTTTTTCCCCAGTAGTTTTCCATTACTCCATAGTAAGACCAAAATTGGTAGCATAAACTAATCAGTAAGGCCCTGTTTGATTCACTTCCTCTCACTCCCCAGATTCATTTGGAGTCACTCTGCACTCTTCTCTTCCACTGCCCTATACTCTTTCATTTCTTCAATTACTCATGCTTCTTCCAAACTCTGAGCTTTTGCACATGCTGTTCACTTGGCTCATCATAGTGATCCCTACTCTTTTCATCAAGTAACCTCCTACTCCTTCATTGGTTCTCAGATTACATGGTGCTAGAGAAGCTTTTTATAACTACCCAGCCATTGTCAGCTTCCCCAACATCCCAATCTTACACTTAGGGGCTCACTGTTCTTTTAATTAGGATTATAATCAAATAACAAACTCAGTATGTAACATCATGTCATTCCCTTTCTTTGGTGTAAACTCCATGAGAGCAGCAACTATCTGCTTGCTATTTAGCCCTCTCTAATATTCTAATACAAGGCTTTGTATATAGTTGAAACTTGGTACATCTTTACTGAACTAATTAACTAAGTGTAAGTCTCTTTTTTGCCATACTTCTCCAGACTTTTCTAGAATGATACAGATCAACAGGTGATTTTATATGTTCAAAAAAATAAGAATTTACATCATTTGTTCACAACTGACAAATGACTTAAACCTATAACTCAAAGAATCTAAAAGAATCACATTCTTCTGTGTTCCTACTTCAAAAAAAGTTAGGATTGAAATAAAGTTCCATTGTGCTATTTGTCAGTGCCTGCCATCAAAAAATGCTTGGCTTTTTGGTTTCCAAATGAGTCATCACTCACACATCAATGGTGATGAATGGTGCCTTCATAAGAAAGCATATTACAGGTTGAAATCACCTTCGTGGCAATCAAAATGTATATTCCTGGGATACTACCAAAAGCAGCTGGCTAACGAATGAATATTTTTTGTGCTCTGGATTTTTAAGGAAAGCTTAAATGTACATTTCTTGTTTTTTAAAAAAAGTTTCCATACCTCCGATTTGACTAGTAACTTCCAGGTGAGGCACCACATGACAGCAGAGCGTGAGTTAGAGGGATAGAAAGGTGTTTAAGTAGAGTGAGACAGCAGATGATGTAATGATCTGAGCACATGAAAGCAGGTCAAATCAAAACTTATTTCGGCCAGCCTGGCCTGGCCACCAGAACCCCTTACATGGGCTTTTCGTTGTCCATGTTGTGTCAAGCTTAAATCAAATGCAAGGTACCTATTTTAGCTAGCTACACTTCTTTCTCAAGCCGCTTACAACTGTGAATAATGTCTAAAATGCAAGTATTCCAAAGCAATCAATTTAAAACAACACATTTGGGCTGCTAATCTGCTTTTAGAATCTGTGATTTGTAAAGGAATGACGAGCATAAGAATGGCTTGCGATGCTGGGCCTGCTGATGCTTTATTTCAGTTCTCAGTGCTCCATTATCGCCTTAAAATCAAAGAAAGCCTGATGGATACCCCACAAAACAACACCAGGAGTTGTAGTTAATGCCTCTGCCATTGTCTTAAAATAAGTTCAGTCAAGTATTCACTGAGTGATAGTCCTGGCTCCAGAAAGAAAGGAGAAACACCACCACTGAGTTCTCAGAAGCGATATCCCTTCACCAGGTAACTATCCTGAAGTTTTAAGACTGAGGATTTCCAAAATTTGACTCACAAAGCTCAATGTCCCATGTCCCCGCACTGATGTCATTCATTTCTAATATTAGCAGCAAAGCAGCTCAGGTTCACCCGGGAAAGATGAGCTTTTATTTTGAGTGAAACAGGAACAGATACTAAAAATGAACATGCTGAGGCTTCCTTCTGATATCTCTGACACGGATAAAATAGTTAAGCCCGTGCACCGAAACTGGTATTTTGAATCAAATGAGAAAGGAATTCAATCTAGTTGGAAATTTGATGTGCATTTTCATACAGCCTCAATTGTGCAAGTGCTGAGGAATTAAGAAAAAAATGCAAACCTATAAAGCTATTTGTTGGGCAGTGTCACACCAAGATCATAAAGTGTTCCCAAAAATTCCATATGGGCGAGATAATGAGGGTTCCCGGGCATCTGTTCTGGCCCAGCATGATGTGTAAACTTGGCCGTTATGGGTGGTATAGCCAACAAACAAGCTTTAGGATGATATACGTTGTACTCATTAGCTCAGATGCATCCAGTAGGTGCATCCTATTGTCCAGCAGAGCTTAAATAGATCAGCATAGCTGGACAATCGGCACATCTCCAGTTAGTACTGCAGAGACCTAAACCCAGGCAGGAGGGTGCAGATGCCCCATTTGGAATTGTGGAAATTGTGTTGGAATTCCATGCCATGGATTGGAGGGAGCTAATTGCTCCTACCCTGTCCATCTGCAGAGTGAGAGGCATCTCCATGTGCTGAGAGTGCTTTATGAGATCGGAGTCTCACAAAGATACGCAGCCATGGGCAAACTCAGGGCGATGGACTAAGTGGTATGGCTTGTCCACAGAAAATGCCTTTCTTTTAAAAGCAACCACCTGAACATGGTAACCATTCCCCCTGGAGGGTGAAGATATTTTTAAAAAGAGTTAAAGGAAGTAAAAACATCGTGGCTCAGTGCAGAACCTACCACCCACCACACCTGAACTTTTCTTACGGTGCAAAATCTGCTAAGGCTTTCATTCCAGAAAAGCTGGACTGGGAGTTTAAGCAGCAGTGGCAAAAAAGAAATGGGCCACGTTTAGTACTTGCTACTTTGCAGTTTGTTTTTGCTGACGATTCTCAACTTTCTCAATTTGGTCTTCCAAACCCACAGCAGAGTGATCATATTCTTCCTAAGTCCCTGTCATAGGGCAGGTCTCTGTGCCCAGTGACGTAACCTTGCCCTATTTGAGTCTGTGATAAAAATGTCGTATTCTGCATAATTTTTCATCCTTCCTTCTTTTTTTAAAATATATTTTTATTGATTTTTCACAGAGAGGAAGGAAGAAGGATAGAAAGTTAGAAACATCGATGAGAGAGAGAGACATTGATCAGCTGCCTCCTGCACGCCCCCCGCTGGGGTTGTGCCCGCAACCAATGTACATGCCCTTGACCGGAATTGAACCTGGGACCCTTCAGTCCGCAGGCTCTATCCACTGAGCCAAACCAGTTTCGGCTTCATCCTTCCTTCTTGTTGTTCTCAGAATCATTGAATGATCTTAAAACGAAATCAAAATCCTTTCCTAGATCCCCTCTCCCCCATTACATGCACATAGTTATGCAAATACTTCGCATGTACTCCCCAAGACCCTGGGCCCGCTTTCTTCCCTGTATCCCCATGACCTGGATGTTACCTGGAATGTGCCCACCTCTCCATAAATCTTTGCTGTCTCATCAGTGTTGAATAAGTCTGCCTGAAAGACTTTTTTTTTAAATAAATCTTTATTATTCAGATTATTACATGTTCCTCTCCCCCCCCCCTCATAGCTCCCCTCCACCTGATTCTCCACCCCATGCCCTTACCCCCACCACTGTCTTCATCCATAGGTGTAAGATTTTTGTCCACTCTCTTCCTGCACCCCTCACACCCCCTCCCCCCCAATAATTGTCAGTCCACTGACAATGCCTCTGACTCTATTATATCCATCAGTTTATTCTGTTCATCAGATTTTTTTATTCACTTGATTTTTAGATTCACTTGTTGATAGGTATGTATTTGTTGTCATTTTGTTGTTCATAATTTTTATCTTTACCTTTTTCCTCTTACTCCTCTTCTTAAAAAATACCTTTCAGCATTTCATTTAATCCTGGTTTGGTGGTGCTGAACTCCTTTAGCTTTTTCTTGTCTGTGAAGCTCTTTATCTGCCCTTCAATTCTGAATGATAGCTTTGCTGGGTAGAGTAATCTTAGTTGTAGGTTCTTGCTGTTTACCACTTTGTATATTTGTTGCCACTCCCTTCTGGCCTGCATAGTTTCTATTGAGAAATCAGCTGATAGTTGGATGGGTAACCAACTGTTTTTCTCTTGCTGCTTTCAAGATTCTCTCTTTGTCTTTTGCCCTTGGCATTTCAATTATGATGTGTCACGAATCACATTTATGTATATGCTTTTGTTGCTGTCTTTTTTTATTCTCCCCACTATATAGGTTTTGCTCTTAATTCCCATTCTTAAAATCAGTAGACTTTTAGATTAAAAGAAAGATCTTCTGGTTACACAGCCTGTAGTTTTCTGAGAAACTACTAAAAGAATAATATTTTTTAAAATATATTTTATTGATTTTTTACAGAGAGGAAGGGAGAGGGATAGAAAGTTAGAAACATCGATGAGAGAGAGACATCGATCAGCCGCCTCCTGCATGCCCCCCACTGGGGATGTGCCCACAACCAGGATACATGCCCTTGACCGGAATCGAACCCAGGGCCTTTTGGTCCGCAGGCCGACCCTCTATCCACTGAGCCAAATCGGTTTCGGCAAGAATAATATTTTTGATGTACAAGTGCAATTTAAAAATAAATAAAATAGATAAAAATAACAATTTTTTATATAAATTATTTTCATGGAGAGGTCTGATTTTTTTTCTCTTAGTATAGTAATTCAAAATATTTTTCACATCTTTCTCCCCACCCCCCCACATTTATGCAAGAATTTCCTTCCAGATAGACATATCCAATTCATACTAAAAAACTCAGCACTGTGTCTGTGAAGGGCGAGCAGAGGCAGAAAGCACCAAAACTTACTGTGGCTTGCTGTTGTTTACTGTACACTTTAGAAAAACATTATCATGTCACAGTGATGCTGGATGAATGACACAGTCTTAACATCCCATTCTTCTAATGAAGAACCTGAACCCCGTAGGAAGGGAGTGACTCCTCCAGAATTATCTAGCTATTTGGATAAATGGGAGAGAAACCAGGTCTTTCAACTCTGCAATGCAATGCACTTTGGACTCTGCTATCAAATTAAATGTGTTGCTTAGGTGATTTTGTAAACAATAATAACAAGTAGAGGAAAGAAAGGGATGCAAAAAAAAAAAAATGAGAGCACAAAGTTCTAACTCTGATCCAGGGAGGACCTAGAGGAGCTGAGCAGTGCTGCCGTTGGTTAAGTTTGTGGGTGCTGTTTTGTTTGGGGTGGGGAGGAAAGTTGTGTTCTCATAGGGCATCTGATCAGAATATAAGGGATGTGGGTACTTGAAATATCAGGGGAATCACTTTGTAAATTATATGATTGTCTAACCACTTTGTTGTATACCTGAAACTGTTAACAAAGTAATACTGAATATAAACTGTAATTGGAAAATGAAATTTAAACAACAAAAAGGAATGCAATTTTCTGCCAAGTTTCAATTATTTAAGCTTCATCTCCTCACATTGGACACCTACAAAATTCTATAAGGTATCTTCTCTCTGAGAATTTGGTTTCCGCTCTGACAGCACTTAGATGATGGGTTCGGTGTGGGACTCCATGGACACACCTTCCAATAAAGACTAGAGTCCTTGCTTAGAGAGTGGAAATGTATTTCCTTCCCCTGGTAAATGTTCAGGGTTGAAAGGCAAAGGTGTTAATGAGGGGAAAAGCAATCATTTAAAAAAGGACTGTCTTGCCTTCTTATACCAATTTTATGTAGCACTTTATAAAAAAATAATATAATTTAGTTTAAGTAGCCTGAAGGATTTTGTATTTGTTCTTTTAACAATCTCCATCCGTTAGTGATAATGCTCTGCTTTACAGAGTAGGTTGTCAGTTACTCAGCCAACAAATACATATTAAGGGTCCACTGGCATCAGGCTCTGCTGATGAAGTACTAATAAATAATGAATGACTGGTTGGTTAATGAATAAGATATGGATCTTGTCCTCAAGGAACTCAGATTCTAGAATGAGAGAGACAGACAATCTGTAAGCAAATGAATAAAAACTACCATTCGGGGCTGCAAAGCTGTGTTTGCAGGGGACATTTGTCCTTGTGCTGAGCCTGAGCAACTTCTGAGCTCCTAGTGCCCAAATAGAGATGAACAAGCGGGTCTCCCCAGCCTGTGCCTGGGGCTGTGTCTCTACAACGATTCTAGTCAAACACCGTGTCATCAAAGTGAGATAGAATCCTCATGGTTAGATGTACACAGTGCCCCTGCGGAAACAATGACCACATGTTGCTTTGTTTTTATTCCAGAAATCTTGGAAAATCAGGACTCAGAGTTTCTTGCTTGGGTCTTGGTAAGTACTCACAGTATCATGTAGGGTGGGCTGGGAAGTGGAAGATTGGGGGGGATACTAAAAGTGATTGGAGTACAAATCAGAACCCCATCTAAGGTTAGAAGGGACTTTGTGACCAGCCCTGTCTCATTCCTCCTTCTGATCCTTTCCTGCCCAACACAGCCCTCTGCCTCTCAGGCCCAAGGAGCCATGGTGCCCATGATGCCTTGGGGTGGGATTGGGCGGGGGGGGGCATCCAACAGAAAGAAATCTGGTACTAATGCGCATCCTAGAAGACTCAAGTATTTCATGCTCTATTACAAAGCCACTGTTCTCAAAACAGCCTGGTACTGGCACAAGAACAGACATATAGACCAATGGAATAGAATAGAGAACCCAGGTATCGACCCAAACCACTATGCTCAATTAATATTTGACAAAAAAAAAAGGCATGAACACACAATAGAGTCAAGACAATCTCTTTAATAAATGGTATTGGGAAAATTGGACAAATATATGCCAAAAAAAAGAAAGAAACTAGACCATCAACTTACATCATATACCAAAAATGAACTCAAAATGGATATAAAGGACTTAAACATAAGACAAGAAACCATAAAAATACTAGAGAAATCCACAGGCAGAGAAATCTCAGATATATGCCGAAGCAATTTCTTCACCGATACCTCTCCTAGGGCAATGGAAAATAAAGAGAAAATAAACTAATAGGACAACATTAAGTGTTAACTTTCAATTAGCAAATGGGAAGGACCTCATAGCATTTGTGTGCTCAACTTACCTGCAGCTTACCTGAACTTTTTCTATCCTTATTTTCTCTGCCTAATTTCTTCATGGATTTTTCTGTATTGTTATGTATTTTAGATTTTAGATACTTTTATAATCTACCTTAAGTACTGTGAGGACAAGGTGATATACATGTGAAAGTACAGAGGAAGATTTCTTGATTCCTATTGAATGGAAGTGTGGAGACCAGGGAAGGGATGATAATGAATAAATAAGAGAAAATGGCAACTAATTCTGCCTCCTTTCACTATATTACAAAGATAGTAAGGTGATTGAGGCCTATGTTTTTCTAATTCTTTCTGATGATCTGATTTGGAACCTAAGGGTGGGCTTTGTTCACTATAAGACTAAGAGAACTTGACATTTGCTTAATTTATAGCTCTGATCTTGTTACCTTTCACTTCTATTTGAAAGAAAACTCACTATCAGGGATCATCTAGCCTTAGTTTTATGAAAATATGCTTAATGGTAAATAATTATTCACTATCCATTATTAAAACTCCCTATAAATACAAATTATGAAATATGATAATTTAAGAAAATACAAATTAAGAAATATAGTAGAAGATCATTGACCAATTATCTCAAAGAGTTAGTTTCTAGGGCAGAAAATAATTTAGTCAAAAGTACATAGGAAATGCCACCAAATGCCCTTAAGGCTTTAAAAAATGCAGATGTCCATGAAGTACTATGTGTAAATGAGTATTTGGAGGACAGAGAGCAGGGTTTTAAAACCCCATGTGTGGGGGTGGAGGGGTGAGCTTTGGAATAGATGATTCAGAGCACAAGTCCTGACTTGAGCTTCACTCTTCTCTGAGAACCTGAACACTTGTGATGAGACACTGGGTGAAAAATAGGAGGAAACAAGGAAATTCTGACTGGCTTCATTCAGAACAGGTTAACAAAGCTTGACAGCTTGAATAAGCATTCTTTAAGAACTGCTCTGAGCTACCCCTGTAAGCCAGAAGAGACAAAAAAATTCAGAGAAAGGAAAAATGCACCTGCCTTAGATAATTAGTCAGGCTCTGCAGACCCCAGCTGTCCAATCCGGAGGAAGCCGGGTTTACTGCTGTTGACTTGGGATGTCAGCAAAATCACAGCCCATGTTCAACTGAGGCTTTGGAAATTAAGCATCATAGTTCCAATTACTCACACTGTTATATTGGAATACTCTAAAGGCCATAGTTTAAGCTAACCATTCTGACTTTCTTCTCTATCAGAGGACAGGATGGGAACTTCTAGCTTTCTTTCAATGAACTAGGAGCATGTGTAAATGAGATTGGGCAAGTGAAGTAACTCGGGGATGAACTCAAAATACAACTGAAGGAATAAACTCTGCCAGTAAGCAAAATGGGTAAAAAGAATTAAATGGCCAAACCCACTTGTGGATTGCTGTGGCTGGCCTGGTTTATAAATACACTGATGGGAAAGAGTAAATCCATAAAAGAGTGACCGAAAATCACCCTAGACTAGTGGGAGGTGGGATCATCTTCTCAGAGAGGAAGAATAAAATTATGTACTCATTCATTCATTCATTCATTCACTCATTCATTCATTCTGAGCAAACATGTAAGAAACCAGGCATTGTGCTGGTTATGGGGATACTAAGATGAAAGCAGCAAGGTCCCTGCTTCCGATTGCTCCCAGTGTAGTAGGATCAGGCATGCAAACACAGATAGTGCCAGAGGAGAGAGTCTGGAATGAATTGAGCACAAGGAATTTGCGACAGCTTCACAGGGAAGGTGCTACAGAGCTGAGACTTGAAGGGGAGTTATCTAGCAGAGAAGGAGGTGGAAAAAGAGGGCAAATAATTCAAGACAAAGGGATAATGCAAGCAAGTACCAGAACAGGAGGTAATTGGGGAAATGCTAGAATATTAGGAGTGCACGGCACTCAGGAACCTTAAGAAATGAGCCTGGAAGGAAAGCTGGGCCTGATGGAAACTAAAGCATTCAGCTCTTGTCTTCCACGTTCCTCCAAGTCCTAGGCCCGCAAGGTCTCAGGGATGCTTGGAGGAAGAGAGACAGACAAGATTCCACCTCTCTCTGCCCTCCTCCTTCTATCACCACTGCCTCCATCAAAGTGGCTCTTTTTTAAAAATGTAAACTAACTTTTTTAAATGTAAAATTTTAATGTAATAAGTAATAAAAATCTACCATTTTTTAGAGTAAAACTGAACAAAAAGTACAGAAAGTTCCCCCTATCCCACATACACATAGCTTCCCCCACTATTAACATCCCACACCCGAGTGGTTGGTACATTGGTTACTGTTTTACACTGACACATCATTAGCACCTAAAAATTGTAGTTTACATTAGTTATATGTATAACTCTTGGTGTTGTCCTATGGGTTTGGTAAATGGATAGTGCATCTATCCACCATTATATTATCATACAAAATATTCCCTGCCCTACAAATCCTCTGTGCTCTGCCTATTCATCTCTCCCTTCCTCCTAACCTCGGGCAACCACTGATCCATTTACTGTCTTCATCGTTTTGCATTTTGCAGAATGTCTGATAGTTGGAATCGTATAATATGTGGCCTTTGCATATTGGCTTCTTTCACTTAGAAATATGCATTTAGGTTCCCTCCATATCTTCTCATGGCTGAACAGCTCATTTCTTTTTAGTGCTTCACATTCCATTTTGAAGGAGGGTAGGGAAGCATCCTCCTGCCAAACAAAAGTTTAAAACTCTGCTCTAGCGTGTGAAAAACCATTCCAAAATTTGGATCAGGAGCAGGACATGATCAAATGTATTAGAATTGTTTTCTGGCAGCGATATAAAGGCTATATTAGAGGAAGAAGGGTTTAGACTGGAGACAAGACAGATGAAGAGGCAGTGGTATTAAAGGTGAACCAGAAGGAGATGATTAGGGAGAGCTCAGATAAGGGGATATGTGGTCATGTACTCATTTGAGCGTATATTGAACACAGGTAGAATACCATCATCCTAAAAGGAATTCTGGGCTGTTCACTGGTCAGGAAGGACGCCTTATGCAGTCCGACATGACAGGGTTAGGGCTGGATCTAAGCAACGAAGAAGAGAAGGAATACTCCACGTCTTTGGGGCTATGTTTTACACAAACCTCCAGGCTGTGATTCCTAGGTACTGCCAACTGACTCCATGTATATGTAACACCTTGGCAAACCTACACTGAACCTCTCAAGAGATGTTTCTTCTCAGTCCCAGCTGCATATTGGCATTACCTGTGGTGCTTTTAAACATGCAAATAACTAGTCTCCACTGGCCAAGTGCTTTTAAATGGCTGCACTGCTGATTCTGAGGCAGCGGCAGGCTTGGAACCCACAGCCCTTACCAGATGGAAGCGGGTGGAGACAGGTGTGAGCTGGTATCCGGTGAGCCAGGGACCAGCAGCTATGATTTCTGTCCACTCGATGGCTGCTGTCCTCAGTCCCAGACCCTGGATCTGGCCCGAGCCATGTCCACCTGAACTGCAGCCTTCAAGAGGAAAATCTGCCCAGGGTTGGCCTGCGGCTCTCAGGAGCTGAAGTCTGGGAAAGGTTTTCCCGGGGCGGGCAGATCCAGCTCAATCCCCTTCCATTCAGCACCTGCCACCTGGGTTCATCCTCCCTTATTCCCCTCACCAAGGGAACCTTCTAGAGCAAAAGCAGGGAGTCATGAAAACAAGCTGGTGGCTTCTTTCTAATGTGCAGAATGTACTGGTGGCTCGTCTCCCTCTGTTTCAGAGATGCTGTCACTGCACTAAATATTGTGACAGCAGGAGAACGTGACTTTAAATATGTAACACGGATGGCATTATTTTTGTGACACCGAGGCCAAGGCAAACGAGGCACCTCACCTATCATTCTAACAACATAAAAACAACAATAGTATTTGTAAAGTGCCCCCCGAGACTCTTGAGAAACAATCGAAAAAGTGCACTTTCTTCCCTCAGAGAATTTACCATTTTTTCTGCATAGCATGGAGACCAAAACACCCACAGAATTTAAATGATGCATTAATATTAAACACGCGACAGGAGAGTTCTAGGCCTGTCACTTTTCCTGGAACGTCTACCTTGAGTAAATGCCATGGCGCGTGCACATTAAAAATGAATCCGCACTTGTGTTTTTACAAAAGAGTTTTAAAATGTGGCTTCTTCATTTTTTACACCTTTGCGGATAAAATCCTTCTTAAGAATTGCTGACAACCTGGCAGCCTGTGCTGTCCCTCGTGGAGTGCATTAAATACAGGGGGGTGAGGGTGTGGCAGCCTGAGGTTCATGGTCAGAGTTGGGGCTCAGGAAAGAACTTGAGAGGAAAAAGCAGAGGAGGCTACAACAATCCCAACGTGTGTGCGCGCACATACCCTTCCTGGCCCTCAGGGTAGTGGTAAAGGGACGAATGGCCCCGTAAGGATAACCTGGAATTCAAAAATGAAACACACAGTTGCAAAAATGTTTCATTGAATATGGGGCCGGGGAGAACGAGGAGAAGGTCCCAGAGGTGTGCAACTTGCTGGAACTGATAGCAATTTAGAAACATGGTCTCACAGTTCCGAGAGTGAAAATTAGTCCTTGCCGCAGCCACCCCCTTGACAGGCAAGAAAAACAGAGGCAGGAAGAGGGGAAATGTCGCAGCAGCCAGTGGTAGAGACAGCAGAGCCGCATCTCCTGCCGCTGGCTCTCCACCAGCTACCTGGTTCCTGCCGCCCATCGCCTCCAGCTTCCAAGTCCCCATAGTCACTGTCATCATCTGCGGCTCTTCACTTCCTCAGCCTCCTCTTCCCAGGCTGGATCAGATCCTGGGGCTAAGTGTCCCCAGAGGACAGCCTGCATTTATGTTTGCTGGGGATAACGCTTTAAGTCTGACTTGTTTCCTGCTGGGTTATCAGCTCAGCACACGTGCCTATGCCCATGCCCATTTGTGAAATGAATGACTGACTGACTGAATGAATCACAATGTGACCAGTGCTCTGAGAGAAACAGGAGATGCTATGGGGACACATAAAAGGGCTGCCTAGGTTTGAGTGGGGGAGGCCACGGAAGGCTTCCTGAATGGAAAGACATCTGAGCTGATGACTGAGAGGGTCGGAAGGAGCTACTGCAAAGAGCAAACAAGCAAAAAGCAGTTTGGCAAGACCGTGATAGAGGTAGAGAGACAGCGTGGCAGAGGTAAAAGACAGAAATAACACAGACCAGGAAGTGGCCACCTTTTCTGGGGAGCAGGGAGGGAACTTCAGCAGGCAGCAGGATTTTGGAGGATCAAAGGGATCTGCCAGGCTGACGAGAGAAAGAAAGACACAGGCAGTTCTTTTTATTGAATGTTCCTACTCTCTCCTCGCTCGGTTCCAGGCTTGATCGTTGCTTTCCTGACCATCGAAGTCCAGCTAGAGGCTTCCTATTAGTTCCCATCTGTCATCTCTTACCAGTATGGAGCCCTTGGGGCCATGTACCGTAATTGTTTGAACATTATCCATCTTCCCAGCTAGACTGGAAACTCTATTATTATCATCTGCCATTTTGACCCTCCCATCTGGCATGGTTCAGGGGGAATGATGGGAGCTCAGTAAGTATTTTCTAAATAAATTGATACATGCATTTCAGGAAGGGAAGCAGGAAGTCTAGACTAGCATGGCCCGGAGAAGGAACTGCCTGGGAAGTAAAATGATTAAAGAGGGTTTTAGAAAGATTATGAAGAGCATTGAGGCCAGGCCATGAAGCTTAGAATTTATTGGTTTTGTGCTTGGGAGTATGAAATATTTAACTCCAGGAGTCACTTGGTCAGATGCCTGTAAGGAAGCTCATTTTGGTCACGTGGTCACCAGCGCATATGGCAAGTTGGAGAAGACTGGGGATAGAGACAAAGAGACAAGGTACATATGACTCAAATACGGTCACTTTTGCAGAAGATTAAATGTGACAACCAGTTGCCCACTAACTGTGAGACCAGTTCATCATACTGTGAACATATAGAGAGAGTCTGTACAGAATCTGGGGCGGGAGAGGGGGAAGTTGGGAGGGGGTTTGAGCTAGATGAGGCTTGACCACATTAAAGACAGGTAAAGAAAATGTTCTAAAAGAATGAAATAAAAATTCAGAAAAATAAGATCTAACATAGGTATCAATGTGGTAAATTACAAAGTTTTAGAACTGGGTAAAAAGAAAGTGCAAGTTCCTAGGTATGCTCTTTAAGCAAAAGGACGAAGATAAATGGAACATAAAGTAGTAAATACAAATACATATTTGTATTTGGCAAATACAAATCCCACAAGTATAAACCAAAAGGAATGGAAGTGGGCATGTGAAATTAAGAGTAAATAAACAAAGTAGAACCAGACAAAGAAAAGACACAGTCATGAGAGGTGCTAACCCGTGGAGTTTCCTTAACTCCGGAGCCAGTGCAAACCCACCGAAAGATTAGAAAAGAGGAGTGTATGGACACCAGTGGGGGTTCTCAGACAGCTGTACACTCATGGGGAGTGGGCAGGGCATCCATCTTATCTGCTATGGGAGGCTGGTAGATCTGGGAGCAGGAGGTAGAGGGGGTTACAGCTTGTTTGCTTTTATGTTCTTTGCTGAGTTGCTCTGTGAAGCAGGAGGCATGATTATCTGCCGGCGATGAAGGAAGAGGAGGTGGGATCTGAGGTGAAGAGAAATAGGACAGGTTTGAAATCCGAACAGTGGACAGAAATGATGGCAGCAGAAGCCTAGTGGGCTCTGTGCGAAGTTAGTGTAAACCCAGGGACTACAGTGCATGGGGCTCAGCAGCCTGTGATTTCCTCCAGTACAGCTCAGCATCTTGGTTACAGGTGAGGAGCACAGAGAGTCACATTCATTCAGGTGTAAATTTTTGCCAGACAGCTGCAAAGAAGGAAGAGTGACGCAATGGAGTTGGGAATAGGGCAAGAGAGCCTTCTGAATGGTGAACCATATTATGCAGCCATCCTAACCTTCCTGGTTAAGGAAGGAATTGAAGACAGAGACTAGATGAATTGAAAGAAGATAAAGATTTAGAATACAGAGTGTGGGAGGAAGGTAACTGCACAAGATAAACCAGAGTGAGAGATTATAGCCCTTGAGAGCTAATGACCAGATCTTTTTTTTTTTTTTAAAGATTTTTAAAAATTGATTTTTAGAGAGAGAAAAGGGGAGAGAGAGAGAGAGAGAGAAAGAAACTTCAATGTGAAAGCAAAAAAGCAAATCAGCAATTTCCCATACGCCCCTTACTGGGGATTGAGCCTGCAACTGGGGCATGTGCCCTGATCTCTGATCAAACCAGCAACCTTTTGGTGCACAGGATGACACCCAACCAACTGAGCCCCACCAGCCCGGGCTGATGACCAGATCTTTAACACATATATTGGAATATGAATGAGGCACACCTCCATTCAAGTTTTCTTGTGTGCAAGTTCAACACACTTGTGGTCTAGTTCCACCCCATCTGCATTTTTCACTGTCCCATCTGTCATTGCCTGTCTTGCAAACTTGTTTTAAATTGAGGTTTATACTTGGGAGTTTGCACCAGCCAGGGTGTGCTGAATATATGTAATTTCTTTGTCAGCGTAACTCTAAGAAGAGTTGGCATTTATTCAGATGAATTGGTGGCTGCTGTGTCACTCTTCCAATCAACCCACCAGAATTACATGAGGGGATAGCAGATCCTCAACTACCTCTGCTAAGAGAGGGAACCATGGCACAGTGAATAAAAAATGCACATATGTTTGTCTTTAGAATGAAATTTGCATTTCTATTTCTGAACGCTATAGACATGAAAACCTGTTAGTGAAAAATCAAGAGTTGCCCCAAGTTAATAAGCTATGTAGGAATGATATAATGACCTAGTAGCCCATCTCCAACTAGACTTTGGTTAAGCTTTTAAGTCTCTCTATTGAATTAATCATTCCACACAGGACCAGTGGGAGAAATCCTGTCCTAACCCCATAAGTCTGATGTGATTCATTTGTACCCTGTTCTATCAGGATTGGTGGCTCTTATAATCTTGTCCCAGAAAAATGAGACTGCTGATGCTCTTCTTTATTCCACCGTTTTAAAATTATTTGTCCACTAAGCTATTTTTGCTACAGTCATTTACCGCCACTGGGATTTTTGTGGAAGTTTAATAGTAGTAATAAAATAAAAGGCAGAGCCCCAAAGAGAGAGTTTTGAAAGAATAGTCTGTAATCCTTTATTTGGCCAGGGCTAAAGACCCTCCAAGCCGTAGTGGTTCTCAACCTTTTTTAATGCTGTGACCTTTTAATACAGTTCCTCATGTTGTGGTGACCCCCAATCATAAAATTATTTTTGTTGCTACTTCATACCTGTAATTTTGCTACTGTTATGAATCATAATGTAAATATCTGTGTTTTCTGATGGTCTTAGGCTCTACAGCAGCGGTTCTCAACTTGTGGGTCGCAACCCACAGGTTGAAAACTGATAGCAAGGTCGCCTAAAACCATCAGAAACAGATATTTACATTATGATTCATTAACAGTAGCAAAATTACAGGTATGAAGTAGCAACGAAATTAATTTTAAGATTGGGGGTCACCACAACATGAGGAGCTGTATTAAAAGGTCACAGCATTAAAAAAGGTTGAGAACCACTACGTCCAAGGCATCACAATGTCCAGTTTGGAGTCAAAGTTATGTTCAGTCTTCTTTGCTAAATTGCTTTTCCATGTTTGGCCAGCCCTGTATCTACTGTGTCTCTTCCTCCCATCTGAGCTTCCTGTCATTCTGGGGGCTTGTAGGGGGATTGAATCCATTCCAACAACGTTTGAACCACCGCCTAACCCAGTTTCCAACTCCGGTTGCCAATACCATCCCATGGGGGCTTCCTCATACCAGGATCCCAGATGAGACAGGGCACCAGCTCCTAAGTGATCATACCAACTGGGCCAGAGTGGAGGGTCACTGGCCTGCACAGGGAGCTCTCCGCCTCTGTTACTTGCTCATCAGATGGCTGAGTCCATCATGGAAGCTTTGTGCACCTGAGGGATTTTGTTTCCCATGCAGCATGCAGAAGACACAGACAGTGACTGGGGAAATGCCACCTTTTGTGCCTGGTGCAAGGTGCAAGTGCCAGGTGGGGTCTTTTTTTTTCTTTAGCTTGATCTTTAATTGGTCTCCAATTAAAATTCAGAATCTTACAGCATATTTAATGTTAATGTTTTAGTCTATTCATTACTGTTCCTAAATCACTTCAGAACAATCCATTATAAATAATAAATTCTCTCCCTAGCTGGTCGGCTCAGTGAATAGAGCATCAGCCTGTGGACTGAAGAGTCCCAAGTTCATTTCCAGTCAAGGGCACATGCCTGGGTTGCGGGCTCAATCCCCAATAGGGGACATGCAGTAGGCAGTCGATCAATGATTCTCTCTCATCATGGATGTTTCTATCTCTCCCTCTTCCTTCCTCTCTGAAATCAATAAAAATATATATTCTCTAAAAATAATAAATTGCCCTGTGCTTTATTAAGATGATTATACTGTTAGATTTGATGCATTCTCATATTGATTATGAGTTTCCCTGTGGTTGCTGGAAAAATTATTTGTGTTCCTTTAGAATTTCTGCTGCCTCAAATATTATCTCTTTGGAAGATAAGAAGGAAAGTAACATCTAGTGAACACCTGTTGTATGCTTACTACTATACTGGACACTTGACATATGCTGTTAAAATCATTAAGAGCATGGTTGTGGAGTCAGACTGCCTGGCTCAGATCCCTGTTTAGTCATTCTCTAGCAACTAGACTGAAATCACAGAGCAGTCGTGATTTAGATATACCAACACAGTTTTATGATTTACTATTGCTCCATTTTCTTCTTTAACATGATACATTCCTACATGTAATTATTGAAGAGGGAAGGTCTCTTTGTGTAAGTTAGAAATAGAGAAAGAATCAGTTCATTTAAAAAAAAAATCCCATGCAAGTGTGTGTGGGGGGGGGTGGGGGGGCAATGGGAAGATATGTATACATGTAATACATTAATAAAAAATAAAAATAAAAATAATAAAATAAAATAAATAAAAAGTCCCATGCATAGTTCTATGGGAGATGAAAAAATAACCCATTTGTTTCATCTGTTTGCTACAACTATGAATTTCCTATTAGGAACAGGATGTTGTAGATTTAAAAAAGCAAAAATAATGAATAGTTCAAACCCATCAGGCACAGATAAAATAAGCTAATCTTTATTATTATTATTATTTATTTTTTTATTGTTTAAAGTATTACATAGAGTAGTACATACATCTTCTTTTCCCCCCATTGACCTTCCCTCAGCCTCTCCTACCCTCTGTCACATGCATTCATCCCACCCTCTCCAATATCTTGTATCCATTGGTTGTGCTCATATGCACAATCTTGGTTGATCTCTCTCTTTTTTAAAAAAAAAAAATGTTTATTGATTTGTTACAGAGATGAAGGAAGAGGGATAGAGAGTTAGAAACATCGATGGGAGAGAAACATAGATCAGCTGCCTCTTGCACACCTCCTGCTGGGGATGTGCCTGCAACCAAGGTACATGCCCTTGACCAGAATCAAACCTGAGACCCTTCAGTCTGCAGACTGATGCTCTATCCACTGAGCTAAACTGGTTAGGGCCCTTTAGTTGATCTCTTTCCCCCTCCTCCCCAGCACTCTACAGCCTTCCTGCTGTAATTTGACAGTCTGGTGCTTTACTGCCTCTGTATCTATCTTTTTGTTCATCAGGTTATAATGTTTCTTATTTTCTATAAATGAGTGAGATCATGTGGTATTTTTTTTTCATTGCCTGGCTTATTTCACTTAGCATAATGCTCTCCAGTTCCATCCATGCTGCTGCAAATGGTAGGAATTCCTTCTTTTTTATAACAGCGTAGTATTCCTTTGTGTAGATGTACCATAGTTTCTTAGTCCACTCATCTGCTGATGGGCATTTAGGCTGTTTCCAAATCTTACCTCTGGTGAATTGTGCTGCTATGAACATAGGGGTGCATGTATCCTTTCCAATTGGTGTTTCTAGTTTCTTGGGATATATTCCTAGAAGTGGGATTACTGGGTCAAATGGGAGTTCCATTTTTAGTTTTTTGAGGAAACTCCATACCATTCGCTACAGTGGCTGCACCAGTCTGCATTCCCACCAGCAGTGCATGAAGGTTCCTTTATCTCCTCATCCATGTCAACACTTGTTTGTTGCTTTGTTGATGATTAACATCTGACAGGTGTGAGATGGTACTGCATTGTTGTTTTGATTTGCATCTCTCAGATAATTAGTGACTTTGAGCATGTTTTTGTATGTCTCTTGGCCTTCCTTCTGTTTCCTTTTGAAAAGATTCTAATTAGGTCCATTGCCATTTTTTATTGGATCATTTATCTTCCTTTTATTAAGTTGTGTAAGTTCCCTGTTAGATGTTGGAAATTAAACCTTTATCAGTGATAACATTTGTGAATATGCTCTCCCATACAGTGGGCTTTCTTATTGTTTTGTTGATGGTTTCTTTTGCTGTGCAAAAGCCTTTTATTTTAATGTAGTCGCACTTATTTATTTTTTCTTTAGTTTCCATTGCCCTAGGAATCAGTGAAGAAATTGCTTTGCATATGTCTGAGATTTCACTGCCTGTGGATTCCTCTAGTACTTTTATGGTTTTCTGTCTCATGTTTAAGTCCTGTATCCATTTTGAGTTTATTTTTGTGTATTGTGTAAGTTAATGGTCCAGTTTCATTTTTTTCCATATTACCTGTCCAATTTTCCCAAACCATTTATTGAAGAGGCTGTCTTGACACTGTTGTATGTTCATGCCTCTTTTGTTGTCAAATATTAATTGAGCATAGACGTTTGGGTTGATATCTGGGTTCCCTATTCTATTCCATTGGTCTTTATGTCTGTTCTTGTGCCAGTACCAGGCTGTTTTGAAAACAGTGGTTTTATATTACAGCTTGATATCTGGTATTGAGATCCCACCTACTTTGTTCTTCTTTCTCAGGATTGCTATGGCTATTCAGGATCTTTTTTTATTCCAGATGAATTTTTGGAGAGTTCTTTCTAGGTCTGTGAAATATGACGTTGGTATTTAATGGGAAGTACATTGAATCTATAGATTGCATTGAAGTATGGACATTTTAATGATGTTGATTCTCTCAATTCATGAACATGGTATATTCTTCCATTTGATTATGTCTTCCTCTATCTCTTTTTTCAGTGTCCTGTAGTTTTTCACGTCTGGGTCTTTTACCTCCTTAATTAAGTTTATTCCTAGGTATCTTAATTATTTTGGTGAAATGGTAAATGGGATTGCTTTTTTACTCTCTCTTTCTGTAATTTCATATTGGTGTATAGAAATGCCATAGATTTCTTGGGATTAATTTTGTGTCCTGCTACTTTGCCAAATTCATTTATTATGTCTATAGTTTTTGATGGAGTCTTTTGAATTTTTTATGTATAATATCATATCATCTGCAAATAAGGACAGTTTTACTTCTTCTTTGCCTTTTATTTCTTCTTGTTGTTTAATTGCAATGGCTAGCACTTCCAGTACTATGTCAAGCAAGAGTGGTGAGAGTGGGCATCCCTGTCTTGTTCCTGTTCTTAGGGAAATAGTTTTAGCTTTTGCCCATTGAGTTTGATGTTAGCTGTGGGTTTATCATATATGGCTTTTGTTATGTTGAGGTATGATCCTTCTATTCCCACCTCGGTGAGAGTTTTTATCAAGAAAGGGTGTTGGATTTTATCAAATGCTTTTTCTGCATCACTTGATATGACTATGTGATTTTTATCTCTCAATTTATTTATGTGATGTATCATGTTTATTGATTTGTGGATATTGTACCATCCTTGTACCCCTGGGATAAATCCTACTTGGCCTTGGTGTATTATCTTCCTGATGTACTGCTGGATCCAATATTCTAGAATTTTGTTGAGGATTTTGGCATCTATTTTCATGAGGGATATTGGCCTGTAATTCTCTTTCATTGTGTTGTCTTTATCTGGTTTTGGTATTAGGGTGATGCTGGCTTCATAGAAGGTGTTTGGAAGTGTTTCTTCCTCTTGAATTTTTTGGAATAGACTGAGGAGGATAGGTTTTAGTTCTTTGAATGTTTGGTAACACTGCCCTGTGAAGCTGTCTGGCCCTGGGCTGTTGTTTGCTGGAAGCTTTTTGATGACTGCTTCAATTTCTCCCATAGTTATCAGCCTATTGAGATTTTTAGAATCTTCCTGAATAAGTTTTGGAAGGTTGTATTTTTCTAGGAATGTGTCCATTTCCTCCAGTTTGTCTAGTTTGTTAGAATAGAATTGTTCATAGTATTTTTTAATAACCTTTTCTATTTCTGTGGGGTCTGCTGTTATTTCTCCTCTTTCATTTCTGATTTTTTTTTGGGGTGGGGTCCTCTCTATTTTCTTCTTGGTGAGTCTAGCTAGCAGCTCATCAATGTTGTTTATCCTTTGAAAGAACCAGCTCTTGGTTTTGTTAATCTTCTTTATTGTTTTTTTGTTTCTATGTCATTTATCTCCACTCCAATCTTTATAATTTCCTTTCTTCTGCTTACACTGGGATTTTCTTGTTCTCTTTCTAGCTCTTTGAGTTGTAGGGTTAGGTAATTTATTACTATTGTTTCTTGTTTTTTGCAGTAGACTTGTAGAGCTATGAACTTCTCTCTCAAGACTGCTTTCACTGTGTCCCATAGATTTTGGATTGTTGTGTTTTCATTGTTGTTTGTTGCCAGAATATTTTTTTATTTCTTCTTTGAACTCTCTGGTAACCCAGTCATTATTTAATAGAATGCTATTTAGTCTTCATGTGTTTGATTTTTTAGATTATTTTTATAGTAGTTGATTTTCAGTTTTATGCCAATGTAATCTGAGAAGATGCTTGATATGATTCCTATCTTTTTGAATTTGAAGAGACTTTACCTGTGACCCAATATATGATATGTCTTTGAAAATGACCCATGTGCACTTGAGAAGCATGTATATTCTGTGGCTTTGGGGTGAAATGTTCTGAAGATGTCAATTAATACCATCTGGGCTAGTGAGTCATTTAGGATTGATGTTTCTTTGGTGATTTTTTGTTTAGAGGATTTGTTCAATTGGGATAGTTGGGTATTAAAGTCTCCTCCTATGATTGCATTGCTGTCAATCTCTCCCTTGATATCTTCCAGGAGTTTGTATATCTATTATGGTGTTCCTGTGTTGGGTGCATATATGTTTACCAGAGTTATTTCTTCTTTTTATGTCCTTCACTTTGAGATCTAATTTGTCAGATATAAGTATTCTACCCCCGCTTTTTTCTTCATTTCCATTCGCCTGAAAAAACTTTTTCCATCCCTTCACCTTCAGTCTGTGTGCATCTTTTTTTCTGAGATGGGTTTCTTGTAGACAGCAGATATATTGGTTATGTTTTCTTATCCAATCCATTATCCTATGTCTTTTGGTTGGTAAATTTAATCCAATTAGCATTTTAAATTATTACTGATAGGTACTTGTTTGTTGCCATTTTATTCTTTACCCTTGTGTTCCTTCTTCATTTCCTATTTCTTTTTTGTTTTACATCAGGCCCTTTATCATTTCTTGCATTGCTGGTTTGGTGTTAATAAACTCTCTTAGCTCTTTCTTGCCTGTGAAGCTCCTTATTTCACCTTTAATTGTGATGGATAGCCTTGCTAGGTACAGTATTCTTGGATTTAGACCTTTCCTTTATATGACTATGTATATTTCATTCTATTCCCTTCTGGCCTGATGTGTTTCTGTGAAGAAATCTGTCACTAGTCTGATAGAGGATCCTTTGTAGGTAAGTTTCTGTCTCTGGCCACTTTTAAGATTCTTACTTTATAGTTGGGATTTTCCAGTTTAATTATAATGTATCTTGGCATTTGTCTTTTGGGGTTCATTTTGCTTGGGACTCTGTGAGCTTCTTCCATATATCAGAGAAGTTCTCTGTCATTATTTCTTCAAACTGATTTACTATTCCTTGCTCAGGTTCCTCTCCTTCTGGCATATATATTATGCAGATGTTGTTTTGTTTCATGTTGTCCCAAAGTTCCCTTAGGCTCTCCTCCTGCTTCTTAATTTTTTTTTTCTAGAAGCTGCAGTAATTGGGTATTTTTTTCTACCTTCCCTTCTAGCTCACTGATCTGGTCTCCTGCTTCTTCTAATCTACCCTTCATGTTTTCTAGTGAGTTATTTTTACAGCAGTGATGTCATTTTTCATTTTTTTCTTGATTCTTCTTTATTTCCTCTTGTTTCTTAAACATATTGTCAAATTTGTCTTCCATTTTTTTCATCCACCTTATGACCATTTCTCTGAATTCTTTTTCTAACAGGTTGCTTGCATCCATTTCATTTACTTCCTTTTCTGGCACTGCCTGCTTTTCTTTCATATGTGGGCTGTTTCTTTGTCTCCCCAAGTTCTCTCTTTGTGTGTCTGGTTATGTGGTTTTCTCTCCTGTGTAGATTTAAAGGCACAAAATACAACACAATAAGGCACAACACACAAGGTACTGAATACAAATGTATTCACGATATTAACCCCATATAAAGGTGACTACTAGAGAAAGGTGAATTAGATCATAAGAAAAAAAGAAGAGAAATAAAAGTGCAAAGATGAAATTGGGAAAAGGAAAAAAAAAAGAATAAGAAAGAAGAGGGGAATAAGAAAGAAGAGAGAATAAGAAAGAAGAGGGGAAAAACTATATATATGGGGAGAAAACTCCAATAGAACAGCCACTAATTCCAACACATGCCAGCAACAAGTACCTGGAGATAAATGCAAACTATAAAGAACAACTAATATCAAGTGAGGCAAGGGAAACAGAACAAAAAGCAAACAAACAAAAACAAAAAAAGCAAAAGCAAAATAATCTCACAAACAAGCATAAAAAATTGATATAATCCACAATCAATCAAACAACAGCAAAAGGACAGAGAGAAAAAAATTTTTAGAAAGAGAAGAAAGAGATGTGTATGGACTTGGAGCAGGGGCTGGAAATTAGATATATAAGTAGAGTGAAATTTTAACAGGGGTTAATAAGAAGGAATAGGAAAAATCTAAAGCAAGAATAGGATAAGACAGTGGTAGGAAAACTTTATTAGTCAATTGTACCAAATATCAACAGTACAACAATTGAAATTTCTTTTGAGAGCCAAAAACCAACTTCTGCGCATGGGCCAGGAAGTTTCAATCACACTGTACGTGCGTGCCTACATGTGGTATTTTGTGGAAGAGCCACCCTCAAGGAGCTAAGGAGCCACATATAGTTCATGAGCCACAGTTTGCCAACCACTGGGATAAGAGAAATAGGATAATAAAAAAGGAAAAGTGAGGAAGAGAATGATTATGTAAAGGTAAAGTTGAGATATAGTAAAATGATGCTAAAGGAAAGATGAAAATAGAATGTAGAACACTAATCCCAAAGTAAAATAAAGTGAAAATAAAATGACACTTAAAAAAAGGTAAAATAGTAGTAGTAATAATACTGATCGAAAATAAAATGTAATAATTAAAAAGGCAAAATCAAGTGATGAAAAAAAAAACTTAAGTAAAAGATGAAAAAATAAAAATGTGCAGTAGTGAAGGTCATTCACTTCCTCTACTGTTTTGTTTGGCACTCCTGTTTCCTAGTCAGGGCAGTATTGATGTTCCCTGCATTCCACGTCTCCTCAGGGTTGTAAGCCAGTCCTGATTTTTAAGCAGGCAGTTTATTAGTGTTTACATAAGTGTCAATTTGTGATTTATCCCCTGGGTGGCAGTGTTTCTGGATTGACCTCTGGGTCTATAGGTCCTCACTAGCTGGTGTTTAGAATTTGTTTTCCTCATGGCACTTAGTACCGGTTTGGTGGAGTGGGTTGCCCCAGAGCTGGTTCTCTGATGGTTATTCTCCACTCTGATCTCCAGGTTCCAGAAAAACAACTTTCCCCTGCAGTCTCTTAGAGTGTCCCCAATTGGGTTATCCTATATATTGGGTTTAATATTCAGAAGCAAAGATTTAAAGAGGGGAAAAAAAAAAAAGAGCCAGAGTTAAGTGTACGAACTCCGGGGCTGCGTGCAAGTCTGTGCAATCTTTTTTCCCCTTGGGTCTAAGCAGCTGGCACAGTTTTAAAATTTTTAGACTGTCCTTTTGCGTCCAGATCAAAATGGGTTGCTTTTTAGAGTTCCCTTCTGTTAGCAGCTCTGCAGACTCCCTTCCACATTCATGGACCACGCCAGTCCCAACAGCCATGGATTTTTCTAGGTGCAGACTTCCCCAGGTCTTCACTCCTGCATGCGCATTTCTCTCTTCTGCTGGGACCACAGACCTCACTAACCCAGGCAAAATCTGACCTCTCCGTGCTGGAGAGTAGAGCTCCTCAGAATCCACGTGCTTGCGCCAATTGGGGACCGGTGTTCTCAAGTTCGCAGCTGTTTGGTGGGTGCCATAGTTGTAGATCCCCGGGGCTTTTCAGGCTCCCGATAATATCCACTTTTCCTTCAAGATGGCACGGCTCCGCATCTGAGCTGGTGACTCTGGGAGGGAACTCAGCAGCAGTGGGGGCTGCCTGGTCAGGGGAACCCTGTTCTACAGCCCCCACAGTCTCCTGGACTATAGCTATCCCTAACTCACCAACAAACACTCCCCGTGTGACCACACACTCTCCCTTTGTTTTCTCACTCACATAGTATCTTTCAGTCTACCTTCCCGTCGGCAGCCATCTTCATTTCCTTCTGCAAGTAAATTTATAAATCTATAGGGGAACATGGGAACTGGCTTAATTTGGGAACTTTTAAAATCTTTAAATTATCACTTTCATAGTTCCTCAGTTTTAATTTCTCTACATTTCAAAATTCTTCTTAGTCAACAAGTATGTGAATTATTTTGCATTCTTATTTTGAGTTATTAGTGATGTTTAATACTATAGACATTATAAAGATCATAGCCCAAAAGGAAGGAACTGTTGTAAAATATTTTTCATTCTTTTTTTTATAGTATACTAGAGGTACGGTGCATGAAATTTATTTATGGGAGGGGTATCCCTCACTCCAGCCTGCACCCTTTCCAATCTGGGACCCCTCAAGGGATGTCTGACTTCCCTCTCACAATCCAGGACTGCTGGCTCCCAACTGCTCGCCTGTCTGCCTTCCTTATTGCCCCTAACTGCTTCTGCCTGCCAGCTTGATCACCCCTAGCCACTCCCCTGCCAGCCTGATTGATGCCTAACTGCTCCCCTGCCAGCCTGTTTGCCCCTAACTGCCCTCCCTTGCAGGCCTGATCCCTCCCAACTGCCCTCTCCTCTGGTTATCTTTTGGTGGCCATCTTGTGTCCACATGGGGGCAGCCATCTTTGACCACATGGGGGCAGCCATCTTTGACCACATGGGGGCAGCCATCTTGTGTGTTGGAGTGATGGTC